>JAPYZB010001301.1:0-15009 GCA_030522745.1 Eupelmus kiefferi | reverse complement strand
ATCTCTCTGTCTCTCTCTCTCTCTCTCTCTCTCTCTCTCTCTCTCTCTCTCTCTCTCTCTCTCTCTCTCTCTCTCTCTCTCTCTCTGACGCTAAATTGCCGATCGACTTTTTCAACACCTTGTTGAATTTTTTGTCTTCATACCAACATGTGGTTATCACAGGCGATTTTAATATCGACATGACTGTGGCATCTGACGCTTTAACTTTTCTCGGCGATAAACTGCAAGACCTCGGTCGAGTCAGAACCTACCCATCACGTGCTTTCGGATGACCGTACTTCTCACACCTGGCTTGACCTTTTTATTGTCAAAAAACCCGAGGCTATCTTGTAATATAGCTAATCTTCTTCACCGTTTGCGGCTGGACATGATCTCATTCGCCTGTCTCACAAGATTACTAAACTTCCGCATGCCTAAAGGAAGATTCTTAGCAGAAATATCAAGGCTGTCAACAGGAAGCTCTTAGTTACTTAGCTTCTAAAAAAAGCGGGCATTTTCGCATCCTGCAGCCCGCATAAACTACCTCCCAAGGCTCTTTAACGTGGTCCCATGTCTTCGCTGTCTTCGATGTTCCAGCTGAAATCTCTCCGGATTTTATGGTGTATTTTTCCAGCGTACTTAATCCGTATAACTCTTTTGTAAATAGTATCTTTAATCCTAGTATTAGATTTTTCAATCTCAACTCTGCGCCTGTGTTAGCTCTGGACCCGGACTCAACTGTTCGCCTCTTCACTGAGTCCTTCGGAGCGGCCTTGAATTCACTCGCGCCTCGACGTGTAATCACTCTCTCGACTAGGCGCAAACTATGGATTGGAGCCGATTTCCGCTCCCAAATGGAGCTTCGCAACAAAGCATAGAAGTATGCAAAAGCTACAGCATCCGTCGCGGCCCTGCAAAAATATCGTCAGCTTAGAAGTGAGATACGCAACAGCTTGGATGTAGCAAAAAATGAGCACATCAAGATCCGCATCCTGAGGGCGCCTGATCTAAAGAGCAGGTGGCGCACTTTTCGCTCTTGGGGAATTGGAGGGAAGCAGCAACGCTCACCAACGGATATCTTCTCACTCGACGACCTCAACACGCATTACGCTTCGGTTTCTGCAGCTTTCTAGTCGGTGACCTTGAGTGTCCTCTCGAGCATCAAAGTCACTCCGCTAAATGTTCCTGAGCGTGCTCAATTTAACTTTTGGCCTGTCTCCAGTAACGATTTCCGCGCTGCTATGCTAAAGGCTACGTCTAAATCTGAGGGCATCAATGGAGTCTCGTGTGAGTCTTTGAAGCTCTTCATACTCGAGCTTGCACACGACATAGCTGCTATCTTCAACCACTTTTTGGCGTCTGATATCTTTCCTTCAGACTAGGGGTATGCGCTCATCTCGCTACTTGCATAAAAGATAACTATGTATTCTCTAAACGACACAAGGCCGATTGCTAAACTGCCTGAACTTGATAAAATTCTGGAGCATCTAGTATACGACCAGCTGCATGATCTCTTGCTGGAATACAACATTATTTTGCCTTGTCGATCAGGATTCCGAAAGCACAATAGCACCCAAACGGCTCTCCTCAAGCTCACCGATGACATCAGGCTGGCTGTTGACGAGAGGAAAATCACGTGTCTCGTATTTTTTGATTTCAGTAAGGCTTTTGACTTGGAGCCTCACGACCTCTTACTTCTTAAGTTCCGGCATCTCGGTGGCTCTTCAATGGCCATAAACTGGTTCTTCTCTTACCTTCTAGGTCGTTCGCAGGCAGTCGTGGATGCACAAGGAAATTGATCTTCTTGGCTTCCTATCGTCGTTCCCCAAAGCAGTGTTCTGGGCCCGCTGCTCTTTTCAATTTTCATTAATGACATCACTGATGTCCTGCAGCATTCTCGGGCCCTACTGTTCGCCGAAGTTCTCCAGATCTACCTGCCTTTTTTTCCGGCCGACTTCGGTGAGGCAATCGCTAGATTAAACGATGATGACAATCGCATAATCGGCTGGTCCACGGACAATCGGTTCGCGATAAATGCCAAGAAATCGAAGCTAATGGCCTTCGGCAGTCTCTTATTCATTTCGCACATCGACTCCTCTGCGTCTCTCTGAACTACGAGTCCGAGGTCAGCTGCCTTGGAGTGATTCTCTCTTTCTGCCTTGACTGGCATGTCCATGTCCAAAGCATTATCAATAGGACCTACGGCGCCCTCGCGTGTCTACGACGTCTTAAACACGCTCTTTCGCTGGATCTTCGCAAATCACTCATTCAGTCGCTGATCTTTCCGATCTTTGACTATTGCTGCGCGGTTTACAACGACCTTTATATCACCAGGGAACTAGCGCTTCAGCGCGCGCAGAATGCGTACATTAGGTTCGTCTTTGGCAACATCGGCTGGCGTGAGCACGTCACCCCGCATCGGCTCAAGCTTGGTTGGCTTTCTCCAAAACTCCGGCGTAAATACCTCGACTCCACTCTGGCCTTTAATATCCTCGCCAACTACACTCCGGCACACTTGGCAGAACGATTCACGTTTCTCTCTAGTCAGGTGGTTGTTAGAACTTCCTCTCGCCTGCCGCCGAAATCTCTGTACCAAGTTACAGCTAGAAAAGAGACCTGGAGGAACTCTTTTGTTCTTTCCTCTACACGGTTACTTAATCAGTTTCCTGCCCTGGACTTCGCCATTGACAACTTGTCACTATTCAAGAAGAACTGTCGTCGCAAACTTCTGGAGAAGAACACTGATCTATGGCTTTAGCGTCTGCGGCATGGAGGCTTCACCTCCACATAGTGCTAGTGTTAGTGCTTGTTTTTTATTTTAGTGAAACGCTTACTACTGGTTATCTTTTTTATATAATTCTTTTTCAGTTCTATACTTATTATTTGCGTTACATTTTTTGTTTTTCATTTGTTTTTACTTATATTACTCTATATTTTTTTCGTTATTTTATCTTGTAATTTATTGCTGTTTGGCCAAAGGAGGTTCGACTCCAAGGCCTTTAATAAATATACTTAAATCAAAATCTCTCTCTCTCTCTCTCTTTCTCTTCCAATTATCATTGTATTTATCTTTTAAGCCAGACGAGGTTATACCCCATGGCCTAGTAAATAAAGTCTAAGTCTAAGTCTCTCTCTCTCCCTCTCTTGAATTGAGATGACCGTGTCGCGCTAAGCTCGTTCAGTTTCATTTCATACAGTTCGCCTCGGCCGTGCAGTGCAGTGTCGCTCGTTCCATCAATGCAGTGACCTTTGACCGTTCATCTGTTCTAATAATTGCAACTCATTCTTTTACAATTACAGTGTAATAGTGCAGTGAATTGTGTGGTAATTGCGAGGTTAGCCAGCTAAATTATCGCAATTCACGATTGGTCCCACTGTGCATGTCCTCTACATTGAACCCGCAGCGCTTTTTCGGCAGTTCCAGGAATTGCTCTCCGTGCTTACCTTATCAGCAGTCATCTAGTCAGACATCTGCACGTAGAATGACTTTCTCCTATTCGCCCAGCAAACACGCCAGATGGTATCATGTTTGGTCTGTAAAAAATTAATTATCCGTAGGCTCGATTTTTCTATCTAGTGCAGTAACTGCAGTGCACTGATTCAACTGGACTGCTGCCCGGTCAAGTGGTTTGCTGTGTGCCGCGTACGCTCACCGCTCTTGCTATCGGCACGCACTCGGAGTCGACGGTGATTGGTGCGAGCATCTTGACCGCGTCCACTCCCACCTCTTTGCCACCTGAGCAGACTTCGCGTAAGTGGAAGGCCTTGCCTTCGCGGCCATTTCGCCAGCCCGCTGCTAAGCAACGGTGCTCTCCAACCTATCGTCGAGCCGCTGTCCCACCCAGCGTCGCTCGAACACTTCTTACTGTGCTTTACCGGCCATGCCTACGCAAAGCGTATCGTAATGCGCTGACTCAAACGCGCCGCAATGGTTTCAGGCGTTCAACCGTCAATTTACTGATTTCTTGGAGCGCATGGACAGAGGTTCCTGCGAGCTTGTGTCCCGAGTTCCTTCTCTTAAAGCTTCAGTGGCGTCGCTTGAAGGCTCTCTGACAGCGAATGCCTCTCGTCTTGATGCTGAACTTTCGTACATCAAGTCCCACCTTGCAGGACTCGACCAAGCTGTCAGTAACCGCTCTTTATGTGACGACCTTGAGATGCTTTTCACCGGCGTGCTGACCAGTCTCTCTCTTTCAGACACTCAGATTCTCGCTGCGATTTTCTGAGCGATCGAGCAGCCCCAAGATGGTGATTTCATCTTCCAGACACGAGCTTGGCAACCGAAACTTACCAGTAACCAGCCGGCTTGTGAAAAGAGGGAGACCCGCGATTTGGTGGCACAGTTTACGACTCACATCGCTCGTAATACACTTGTCTTTTCCTCCCACAAACTAGCCGCCTTCGATTGCAAGAAACTGTTTGGCATTGGCGAAGCTTTTAAGATTTTTGCTATGCCGCTCTGGCCTAAGCCCATTTTTGCGCTTTATAAAGAAGCTACTACACTGTGTAATGAGCACAATCTTCTTCGGCCTCAGGTAAGGAACTCGTCTACCCTTATCAGACGCAATAGAGAGGAGCCACGTAGGGCCAATAGCTCGTCTATCGAACTTCACAAATAAATCGACGTAATTCATGTGGCCCATGATGGTGAAACAATTAATATGAGCACCACTTCTAACACTGATTGATGCGCTGAGGGCTGCTCGTGTATCAATACCACGCTTTTTCCTGTCTATTCTTAATTATTTACTAGATCCATTTACTCTTTTTTTTCGGCAAAATCATTACGGATTTTTCACATTAATATTAACAGATTTTTCCCAATTTTAATGTGCTCGAAGCCGAAAGCGTCAGCAGTGTCCCCGATAAGTTTGCCGTTACTAGCTGCTGTTCACCATCTCGACGGCTATAACTTTATTCAGCTTGACCGCATCGATAAGCTCGGGGCGGTGTTAGAGCTTGTGTTTATAGCTCGTTAGGCCTCACCCGTCTCAGGTACTCTGACCCGCATTTTGATAATACGCAAGAGTTGATCATTTTCGAAGTCACCTCAGGTAATAAAAAACTTCTCTGCGCTGTGGTCTATCGCTGTCCTGGTGCCGAATTATCGATCGACTTTTTTAATATTTTTGCGGATTTTCTCTCTTCTTACCAGTGCGTGCTCTCTTCTATTTTTCTCATGGATAAAGTGCAATCTATCTTTAGTTGAGTCAGAACCTACTCACCATGTGCTTTCCGATTTTCGTACCTTTTACACCTGGCTCGATCTATTTATTGTTTAAAAATCCAAGGCTATTTTGCAGCATACCAAATCATATTGTTTATTCGCTGCGGGACATGACCTTATTAAGCTAACGTACGGTATCGCTAATCAACCTCATGTCAAAAAGAAGATTCTTAAGAGGGATATTAAAGCTGTTAATAGGTAGCACCTTATTAACAAGATTCTTAAAGAAGCGGGAGTTCTGGCATCCGCCAGGCCGCATAGGAAATTTTTTATTGATTCTCATCGAGACGTCTCGTCTTCACTGCACGCCGGAGTTCAGGCTGAGGTTTCGCTGGCCTT
Organism: Eupelmus kiefferi; assembly: GCA_030522745.1. Lineage (NCBI taxonomy): Eukaryota > Metazoa > Arthropoda > Insecta > Hymenoptera > Eupelmidae > Eupelmus > Eupelmus kiefferi. Next base: position 9,464 of record JAPYZB010001301.1, on the reverse strand, counting down.
CTCTGAATATATTGCAAGTCTATGCAATTCTAACTTCTAGTCTGTACAAAGTTGTTTTAAGCCCAGAATCAGACCTTTTAATTTCAACTTTTCGTCCCTGGTTGCATCTGATTTGGACCCAACAGTTCGCCTCTTTACAGAAACCTTTTATGCTGCACTGGACACATTTGCTCCTCGCCGTTTTATTCCCCTCTCAGCCAAGAGTAAGCCTTGGGTCGGAGCTGACCTTAGCTCCCGTCTTAAATAATGCGACAAAGCGTATAAGTACGCCAAAGCCACTGGATCCAGTGCAGCCTTGCATAGATATCGCTGGCTTCGCAGCAGAGTTCGCAATGGACCTCATGTGGCCAAAAAGGAACACATCAAAGCCAGTGTACTGCAAACGCCTGACCTTAAAAGCAGGTGGCGCTCTTCAAATTCTTAGGGTCTCGGGAGAAAGCTACAGCGCTTTCCGACAGAGGTCCTTTCTCTCAAAGATCTCAAGACGTTCTACGCCTCGGTTTCCGCAGCATCTCCTTCTGTGACGCCGAGCTCACTGTCGATAATCAAGGCTTCGTCCTTAAGCGTCCCTAATCACGCCGAGTTTAGCTTCTCACCTGTCTCTGGTGACGATGTTCAAGCTGCTTTGCTAAGAACAAAATCTAGATCTGAGGACATTGAAGGGCTTTCTTGTGACACGCTTAAGCACTGTTCACCTAAGCTTATAGAAGGTAAGATAAGATAATTGCTCTTATCTTCAACGACGAGATTGCTCGTATCTTCTGGCATCTTTCCCACTGATTGAAAGTGTTTGCTCATTTCACCACTTGCTAAAAATGCCACTACTTGCTTGATCACAACGTCATTTCGCTTTGTCAATCGGGCTCCTGGAAGCATCATAGCACACAAACGTCGATCCTCAAACTCACCGATGACATGAGACTGGCTACTGACGAAAGGAAGGTCACGTGTGCTGTCTTCTTTGATTTCAGTAAGGCATTTGATTCGGTGACTCACGATCTCTTACTACTAAAACTCCGGCGCCTTGGGTGCTCTTTAATCGTACTGGACTGGTTTTTCCTCTACCTTCAAGGATGTTCGCAAGTGGTCGCGCGTTGAATTCGTCATTAAAAATATTGGTTGGCGCGAACAAGTTACTCCTTACAGAATCAAGCTCTGTTCACTCTCGCCTAATCTTAGGCGGGAATATCTAGTCTCGGTTCTGGCATTCAAAACTCTTGCTAATTTTTCTCTGGCTTATTTGGCTAATCGTTTCATTGTGCTTTTCAGTCAGGTGGTAGTTCGTGCTTCTTCGCGCCTCGCACCCAAATCTCTGTACGAACCTACAGCGAGAATGGAAGCATGGAGGAATTCGTTTGCGCTTACTACCGCGAGGTATCTAAACCAATTTCTTGTCTTATACTTCGCCATACATAATCTGTCTAACTTCAAGTTGATCTGCCGCCGTAATCTCCTTGTCAAGAATGCTGACCTCTGGCTTAAGTGTATCCAGAAGGAGGAAATCACCATCCACTAGTGCAGTGTAGTGTCTAAGTGATAAAGTCGTACTTTGATAGTACTTTTTCTTTTTTATTTTGCTTTTTATTATATTCAATTTTATACTTGTTATCTGCGTCAATTATTTCACCTTTGTTATACCTTTCCGTTTTCGTTTCTTTGCTATTGATGTTATATTTTATTTGCCAATTATGTATTTTTTATTTATTTGTTATACACACTTTGTTATATTTCAATGCTAAGTGATCAAAGGGGGTTTTACCCTAAAGCCTGAATAAAATACAAAATTCAATTCAATTCAATTCAATTCTCTCTCTCTCTCTCTCTCTCTCTCTCTCTCTTTCTCACACACACACACATCACGGATAGGACCTTTGGCGCGCTCGCTTCCTTAAGACGTCAGCGACACTAACTCTCGACCGATCTTAGGCAGTCCCTAGTTCAGTCTCTCATCTTCATGACCTTCGACTACTGTAGTGCAGTATACAGCGACCTCGGTGAGACAAGAGAACTGGCGCTCCAGCGTGCCCAGAACGCATGCATGAGGTATGTCGTTGGCGGTATCGAGTGGATGGAGCATGTCACTCCTCATTGACTCAAGCTCGGGTGGCTCTCGCCGAGGCTGAGGCGGGAGTACCTCGCATCCATCTTGGCGATCATGACGTTAGCCAATTTCTCGCTTCCATACTGGGCCGAGGGCTTCACCGTGCTCTCGGACAGGGTGAACATTAATTAGGTCTTTTTCACGCCTACCGACAAAATCGCTCTATGAGCCTACAGCCCCCTTCTAGTCCTGAAATAACTCCTTTGTTTTGACGGTCACGAGGTTTCTCAACCAGTTCAAGGCTCTCGACTTTGCTGTAGATAATCTCGCGGCCTTCAAGAGGACTTGTCGGGAGAGGCTGATAGTGAGGAACTCCGATCTCTGGCGTGAACGCATGCAGCGCAAACGAATTCCATCAACTAGTGCCTAACAGGTCTTTTAGTGATGGTGCCTCCAGTGGTTTCCACGTGCGCGTACGCTAATTTGTTTTAATGCGAATACTTTCTCAACTTACTCTTATACTCTGTGCCTTATTCATCTTGCAAAAAAAATTGTGATTATGCTTAACTGTCAGCGAATTTACTGTTTATTTATTTTCATTATCTATGTATTTTGCGAATTTACTGTATATATGTTTACTGTATCTTTGTATTTTGCTTTATGGCCAAAGGGGGTTCTACTCCAAGGCCCAAATAAATTTTATTCATCCATTCATCTTTTTCTTATTCAGCTCCAATTTATCTGTACAAAATCAGTAGTCCTTTGAGAGGAATTTTTGTAAGAAGTGGCATATCTTTGTACATCTTGATTGTGCCTTTCATCTGTGTGTATTGGTTTTGGTACTCTATCGCAAGATTGTTAGTTTTTTGCCAATTTTTAATAGCGTCGACGATGTCCACGGTGTTGGCCATTGGTAGTGCTCTGGCGCGCATGCGTCACTCCCTTACAACTATGATCATCGCGTATACGTACGACACACACTCATCGAATATCTGCTCACGTGTGGCTCATCATGGCAGACGACATGGCTACTTCATGCTTGAGTTGACTGTTGCCAGTGCTTGATTTTATAATGTGTAGTTTTTCCTGTTCAGTGCGCATCTGACGTATGCGTACTCACGGTGGTACGTATCGTATGCATTTTCACTTAAATTATCGTCTAACGTCGTAATTTTATCAGCTAATCTTTCATTATTTGTATGAATACGACTTCGCTGTTGGAAGTGTATCTGGCCTAAATGTAACTTCGAGAACGTCTGCCAGATGTCGCATACCGATTAGCGCTGTGCTTAGTGCATAGGAGCTGTGGCAGCTACAAGAGAAGCATAGATGTTCAGTCCATATAGCTCCAGCTTCGTATATGGACGTTAGCTGAATTTCCACTTAGCTACTATAAATCAATCTCGCAATCTTTAATATAGTTCAAGTAGCGTTTGGCAGACACAGAGCACTCGGCTGCTGTTCTACAACATTAGCACGATGGATCATTCGTCTAGTCTACCGTCACCTAATAGTAATCTTTCACAGTAAGTTCAGCCTTGTGATTTACCCTCGCAAGCATCTCATACTCGATTGCCGGACAACTGGGCTTAGCTCTCATCAGCTAATCGTATTGGTATAATCTATCAAGTTCTTGTTAGCAATTAAAATAATATTTAATTCCTTATTAATGAACTTCACGATTTCCGAAATGTTTTATATGACAATACTAGACGTATCGCGGCACTTGAAAGCGAGCATGAGGTGTATGATGATAAATTAAATTCTGAATTTAGTCAAGTAAAGGAGTTGCGTACAGAAAGCTCACCCACAGCGGAACTTAAAGTCAATGGCATACCGGTGGAAAATTCTGTAGCGTTTGATACATTAGCTAAAAAACTCTTAGAGATCTTAAAATTACAGGCACTTTGTAATGATATACTGGAAGTACGTGAAATCAAATCCAAATCTGTAAACGCGTATGTTGTTGCAGCAGAGGAAAGCGAAACTCATGTTGATGAGCATAAGAAATTTACTTCCTTTGTTATAAAATGTAAATCTAATCATGTAACTCAACATATTATACAAACTAAACGTGAGCATGGAATTTTAAAATACAGCGATCTAGTCGATAGTGGGTCTAATAATAGAATTACGGTTTTTGAAATTTTGCCTTCAGTTCTTAAGTATTTGCGGTTAATGGCAAAGGAAAAACCTCTGGAGAAAAGCTATAAGCCCACGTGGTCGTCAAATGGTTATATTTATGTTAAAAAATCAGATTATTCCATTCCAATACCAATTCTAACCGAGCATGATTTAAATGATATCATTTGATAACCACTGGAACCTTGTAACCAATTGCGTGGGGTAATGCAAACTAGTATCCGTCTCGCTAATGCCAATGTAAATTCAGTGCGAGATCATTTTTTCGTTATCAGTAATTTACTATTTATTAAAGATCTGGATGTATTTGCTTTAAACGAATCATGGCTTACTCCTGATATTCCAGATAATACCATTGCTATTGACTCTTATAATTTCGTACGTTATGATAGAAATTTTTTGGCTAGTAATTTAAATGAGAATAATAAGAAACGGCATTGTATATACGTACAAGGTGGAGGCTTTGGAAAGGGAAGTTTATACAAGGTATAAGCCAGATTTAATATTAAAGATATTAATGAGACTGAGCTTATTATTTGAAAACTCACATTCGAAAATGAGCAACGTGTTTTGGTAGCGTCAGTTTATAGAAGGCCCTGAGGTCGTGTATTGAATTCATTTTTCAAATTGTTACATAGTTATTATCATCGTTAATCAAATGTTATTATTCTCGGTGACTTAAATGCCTACCTTTGCCCAGTTGAATCTAACAACTATTTTTACACTAGTTCATTGATCGACCTTATAAATGACTATGGATATTATATAGTACCCTTCGGTGCAACGCATCATATTACCGTCGCTGGTACATGGCTCGATGTTGTTGTAGTTGAATCATCTGAGAAAATAATGGCTTATGAAAAGTTCGATGCACCATTTATATGCAACGATGATTATTATCTAATTGTTGATTAGAAATTTAAACTCCATTAATCCTGCAGCATTTACCCATAGCTTAAAAACACATATAGACTCATCGACATTCCACGACTTCATTGGTAAGGATCCAAATGAGCTCTTATCGCTATTTCAAGCCATCACCTTTAATCTTTTGGATAAACAAGCTCCCCACCGTGAGCGTGTTGTAAAAGAAAAATCCATTACCGTGGTTTAATCAATTATTACGAGAGCGCTGTAAGGCTTAAGATAGGCTGTACAGCAAAGCTAAGCGATTAGGAAGTCCTTCATTACTATCTCGTCAGAGTCTTGCGTAAAAAGTTAAAAACTGAAATTAGACTAGCACGGGAAAAATTTTTCACGCATAAATTTCAAAACACAAGAAACTCTTTAAAAAAATGGGCTCTCTTATTAAAGCTAGGCGCTACTGTTAAACGTCTCGATTCTCTACTTAAAGCTTTTTCTGCCAAGGATTTCTTCTATGAATCAGTTGCGACAGCATATCCCCTGTGCTCTCCTAGCAAACTCGCTAGTATTTTGGAATTGCCTGTAAATCAAAATGGTCCTGTTTTTGATGTAACACAATTTAGGAATGTGCAAGTCCTACAAACGATTACTCAAGCACTCTCGAAATGTTAAGGTCATAGCGTTAACAGTCTCCCTTTGTATTATTTTAAGGATTCTCTTTATCTAGTTTTCAGATTTATGACGGATATCTTTAATACTTCACTGGACTCAGGTATCTATCCAGATTTATGGAAGGAAGAACTAATTATTCTGCTAAAGAAAGGAGAAAAGGTAAACTCTCCTTCAGACACTAGGCCCATAGCAAGTTTGGCCCATTTTTCCAAAGTTTTCGATAAACTTGTTACGATTCAACTTATTGATTTTCTCGAGAAGAATAATCTACTTTCAGCTCTACAATCAGGTTTTTATGAACTCAATAGTACACAATCCTATACGATTAAGATCATCGATGACATTCGTTACGGCATTGATAACAAGATGGTGACCATTCTGCTACTTTTTGATTTTAAAAAGGCATTTGACTCCGTAAAACATTCTACTCTGTTACGTATCATGATGGTGCAAAACTATTCTAATAGATTCATTAAATGGTTTCACTCTTACTGGTCAGGAAGATCACAGGCAGTTATAGATTTGCAGGGATTTCTAACTGATTTTCTCAAACTTTCCTCTGTGATTCCTTAAGGCTCAAGCCCCGACCCAGTTTAGTTTTTGATAATTATCAACAGTATTATTGGTTGTTGAACGTATTGCACTAATTCCAGCATGCTATTCGCTGATGATTTCCAGATATATTTACAATGTAGACGTGCTGATTTGCACGAGACTATTGGAAAAGTCAATGTAGAAGTTGAGAATGTGTCAAGATGGGCAGTGAATAATGATCTTTTGCTCAATTATTCTAAGATTGTTGCTATTATTTTTGGATCCAAGCAAATGCTGATGAGAATTGATATCCCCAAACTTCCACCTTTAATTATAAATGGACATGTCATAGAGCTCAGAAAGAAGGTTGAACATCTTGGTCTCATTTTAACGCCCGATCTCAGCTGGAATGCTCACCTTGCTCAGGTCACTTCGAGAATTCATGGAGATCTCAAGAGATTGAGCTGCAGAGCCTACTTTCTTTCAAACGCTGTCAACAAACAGCTTGTCTCGGTACTGATTTTTCTGCATTTTGACTATTGTTGTCTTGCTATCTGCGATTTATCGAATTATTTGAATTTAAAGCTACAAAGACTACAAAATCAGTTAGTCCGTATCATTTTTCGGTTGCGTAAAGATGCTACTCTTGCTTCTTTCTTCAAACGCTTGAGCTGGTTATCCATCTCAGAAAGGCGAAAATATTTTATGGCTGCAAAAAAGTATAAGATTTTAACTGAGGGCAAGTCTAGTTATCTTATACCATTTTTCCTTGAACTAGTGCTGATGCGAGAAGATCCAAACGTACACTTAGCATTGCAGCTTCTTCAGCATTTGATTTGCCAATTCCATCGACAGATACCTACAAGATGTCTTTCAGCACCCAGACCATGAATTTGTGGGATTCCATTCCATGTCATATCAAACTAAAGCCATCTATCTATTAATTTAAGAAAGCTCTTCATGAGCACTTGTTGGGAGCAAAGACTGAAAATTTAGAAGATTTGTAATTTGTCTACGTCAGCCTTTATTATTTTTACTATCTTTGTTTTTATTCAATTGTAGCGTTGTTTTTTCATAATTATGTTATTGTATATCTACTCTATTATCTACTTTATTAATTTTTGTATACCATTTGTTAACTACGTAAATTCATTTGGATACTATTGTTAGCTATTGTTTTTGAATTAATTTTGTTATGTATTTTTTGTTATCATGTATTATCATTTGTTACTATTGTTAGCTATTGTTATTGTTATTGAATTAATTATGCTATTTAATCTTTTGTTATCACTTGTATATTAAAGCCGATATACGGTTTAAGTTCGACCTTATCGAAAATAAATACAGGTTAAATCAAATCACTCACGACAGCATGGCATTGCTCGGCTGGCGGTGGCGTCAGCTGCTACGTCTCGCAGCTATCGGACCGCACACCTTGGCAAACACACGTAAGTTTCACTAGTTTTTATTAGGCCTGTGCAAAAGCTCAAGCTTTTGGGCTCGAACGAGCTAAGCCGGACTGGCTCGTGAGCCCGTGTTTGAGCTCGCGGGCTCGTGAGCTCGAACGAGCCCAAAAATCTCGCTTGGGCTCGCTCAGGCTCGCGAGCTTGGACGGACTCGCGAGTTTTGCTGGGCCCTAGATGGAAATTTCTTATTATCTTTTATCACTGCGTGATGTGTGTATGTGTGTATATATATACACGTAGATTCATAGCATGAATCTTCGCTTTAGATAACATACAACTTAGCATTTTCGTATGCTTTCTTTTGCTTGCTTGTATATAGAAATACTGATAGCATGAGATTGAAACATTGGATTGTTCTATCTCCATAAAAAGGCCCACTTGCCCACGTTTAAAGAACGGAAAATCATTCTTTAAATATTCAAGAATAATATATATTTTTTCCAGCAAAAGTTATAATATCACCGTTTTACAATAAAGAAAAACGTAGATTCAAGAACGCTTTCTCCATAAGAACCCATGATAAAACGCCGAGACTTTAAGCTTGAACAACTACAAAATTCACCCCGCTCGCCCTATTGAGTCATCAATTACTTTTCTAGAGGATAGTTACTTTTAAGAGAACATCTCTAAGACTAAAAACTAAAACTAGAAAATTATTGAAAATAATATTTTTTTTAAAGAATTAAGAATGAACGCATATTAAGGAATTTCCATCTGGAGCCCACCAAAACCCGCAAGCCCATTCGAGCTCACGAGCCCGCGAGCCCAAACGCGAGCTTTTGCACAGGCCTAGTTTTATTCATTGTTTATTATCAACCTTTAGGCTGCGGAGAAATTTCAGTACAAATTGACCTCAGAATATGTGAAATGTATTCATAATATAACTGGATATCTCAGATAGAGTCGTTGACCTGACTGCTGGTCCATATATCGACCAACCCCGCAGCTAAAAGGTTAATAGAAAAAGGCACGGGCCTCGAGAGTGACAGCTGGGCTTTGTTGCTCCGCCGAAAGTTCGCAAAAAGTAGGTTTAATGTGTGGCCCCTGCCTCACAAATTTTTCCGGAAAACTCATAAAGCTTTTTTAACTTTTCCACAGGGCTAAAAACTTCATGTTTTAGTATCTTCTACAAAACTCTACCGTATAGCTACCCAAAAGTGCGTTATTATTCAAAATACGATGAGTGGCCGGAATTAGGTCGGGGTACCTTATATTGATGCATTGTAAGTTTTCTAGATTAGATTAAAATTTCATTTTTATTACCGTTAATTATGTTTTAGAATTCTTAGCATAATTGAAAGGAAAGTATTTTTGGCGTATTCTATGTGTTATTATTGTAAATGTAATAAAAGGATCATTATGGATAAATACGAATGTAATTGATTTATTAAGGGGGAACACCACCTTTAAAAGCTGAAAATGAAAATATTCATTTTAATTATTATTTGGCTTAATAATTAACAAGATTTAAATAGTTTATGAAAGTAGAGGGAAATACCTTTAATTTAAACTATTATATGGTACATGTTTCTTCAGTTATACTCCCCTAATCTACCAGTGAATGTTTGTATCCATAATTCCTTGTCCGTAAGATTTAAGCTGACCCGCTTGATGAAATTGAGTTTTCTAAACTGATTTGGCTTCAGTAGACATATCTTTCTCCGATGAATAAACAAATTCCGGAAATTCAAAAATTTTTTCATTTTTCAAGGTGAAATATCAATGTTTTAAATAATTTCACATAA
>JAPYZB010001300.1:0-16212 GCA_030522745.1 Eupelmus kiefferi | reverse complement strand
AAGTTCATTTTTAAATAGAGTATTCAAAGCTTTTTCTCTATAAGTTTTACGTTTCAACTTATATAGAATTCTTAAAAAGAAAATACCATTTCCGATCCTAAATTTTAAGATTCTACCTTCTTACCGCAAATCGACGCTCTTATGAACTTCAACAAAACATTTAGAACCGAGTATTAAATTTTTACCTTGGGGGATGTCTTCCTCAGCAGTATCCAAAAAGTCAAAGGCATAATTATAATCTTGCCTCGTGAGCAAATTAGCATTCCATTTAAACTGCGGCAGTCTTGCGTGCAAATAAGACTTGAGTTGAACTGCATCATTCGCATCCAATCCTTCGAAATTCGAATTTTCAATGATTTTACCATCTGGAGTTTTCAACCAAGCACCTCGCGGTACCATCGCAGCGTCGTTGTTAATTAGGTATACAGTAGCGGCCAGGCGATCTTCCTCTTTGAGGTGTTTAACTATTGGTACCTTACGATAGAAGCGTTACATTCACAATCGGTTATTATTTACGTTATGGCGATACAGATATTTTTAATTCTTACGTCTTGGAAAAGTTGAGGATCTTCATTAGGCGGATAAGGAGGGTTAGCGTCATACACATTTGAAATTATAGCTGGATCTCCTTGGAAGTCGGAGATCGACAGAGGTGTCAACAGAGTAGCGCATTTGCTTGGTTCTGGCATCAATAACCAATTCAAGCAATCGGTACTATCAAATAAACTCATTGCTTTAACGAAAGGAGGAAAAAAATAGTTTGAAACGAGTGTAACGATAAATTAACATTTTTGCTTACCTGTAGTAGTAGGTTTGACCCTCTAAACATTCTTTTTTAAATCCGTAAGCTATGTAATAATCGTTTTGAATACCATTAATTCTACCCCAATAATAACACTTTCGAAATTTATTTTCCTGCTGTAAGATAACCAAAGAATTCTGTAACAGTTGAGATCTTTCTACCCCAACGCAAAATCCAGCGTGACCAATAATGTCTAAACTTTCTAGTAGTTTTAAGCACTCCATGAATTAAAATTATTGCAAACAAAATTTAATTAATTAAATGATGGAATGAGTAATATTATTGTAAATAAACTAAAATACTACAGTATTTTTATCTCACTGGTCTGAAGTTAGATTACTTATACAGTCAAATAAATGAAAATCAGAGAAATAAAATAATGAACATTGTTATTAGAATAAATAGAATATTAGGAGAGGAATAAAAATTATTTTCTACAATGTGCTTCAAAGACGAATGATATATTTTGTAAAGAACTAATAATGTCAAAAACTAAAAATATTTCTATTCTAACATAAACTTCGATTAAGCTGATAATCTATAAATATTACGAATTGATTAAAAAAACAATGTTTCATAATAAAGATTTTGTACATATAATACTTTCTTCCTCTATAAATCTTGATAAAAAGTCCACAGTATAATTATGCGTCTGTAGATTGGTTAAATAAAATCTCAGACTTGGCCTAAAATACATTTCTACAAATAGGACATGTTGACTTGTGGCTTGTGTTAAACCATTTGTACTGAAAAAAAAGAAAAGTATTTTAGTAATTAATAATTTAAAAGATTTTTAATAAATATCTGAATTTTAAAGTAAAAACTTACGAGACAGGGTGTATGAAACTTTTTACGGCAAGTGTGGCAAGACAATTTAGGTATTTGGTATGTACTAATATGGAATATGCTGAAGCAAATGTAACATTCTTCAACGCCTGCAAATCTTTTATCAAGATTAGCTTTCCATAACATAAGGCCATCCCAAATTGAACCGTTCTAAATTTAAAAAAAATATAGATAAATATTATAATAGCAATATCAAATTATCGCAATGTATTATTAATAAAACTTAGTAATAAAATCATTAGCTTTGATTAATAACAACATCTTTAGGATTATATGTCCAACCTGATGCGTCAAGAAGATCGAAAGCTGCATATGGCAGTTACGCCAGTTCGCGGTTCCACCTGCATGTTGCCCAGGCTCGACTGTGACCGTTCCTAGTGGATGATTCGGTGGTAAAATGATATTTAGTTCGAGTTTTGTATCATCCATTTGGTACAACGCAACGACTTCACGAGCAGTAGGATGAACTTTCACCTGTTATACAAAGACAATGATACCAATAAACTATCAAATAAATTATATTATATAAAAGTTAAAAATTTGTAAAATGAATATTTACCTGCATGTTTTCAACATTCGTCAATCTATTGTTGTTAAGCTCTTCATTACATAAGAATGGACTAACGTATAATGTTGTGATCCTGTCAACAGAAGCGCTTACTCGACTATCCGCTGTACTCCACCATTGCCTTACAAGGACGGGTAGGTATCGAAGGCAATTTGTGTATAGCCAGCAAACCAAGTGATCAAGTCTCCACTCAGTCCAACTATCTGCATATGGAAATAAATTTAGATTTTATTTAAAAACAATACAAAATTATTAGTAATTGTTTGATATTCGATGCATTGGCAAATTTTAGTAGAACTTTGCTTACCAGTAAAATCAAAAGATGGTACAGTACTGAATATTTCAACTACTTTAGCATTTTTATTTTTTGAGTCCTGAAATGCTTCTAATGGCATTAATTTGAAAATATTGTTTAGTAAACTAGGGAAAAAATCGTCTCTGTAAAGTAAATATAATTATTTTTTAATGTAACCAATTATTTAAATTAAACAATAGTAAATTAAATGAGCTTATACTTTATTATTTCGGCATACTGATATCGTAGGTCTCCATGGGCTTTGGCACACATATTTAATACTACACCCCAAGTAAACAAGTAACCAATTGTATAGGTGTATGAATCAGTATACGGTTGAATTGTGCAACTAACGGTGTCACAAAGCCTAAAAAATATAAAATAAAGGTATTTAATAAAATTTAAATTATATATATATATAAAAAAACTTATAATAAAACATACTTAAAGTCCATCAAAATAGCATTAACTATGGTTTGTGCGGTTTTTAAAACTTGTTCAAACTTGCAAATGTTTAATGTTTTTGGATCAAAATTATCTACTTCAATTATAGCCTTATCACGTTCAACTAATATATCCGTTATGTTGTTTAACGCGATATAAGTGCCTAGTTGTAAACTTATTACGGGAGAATGAATTAATTTTAATAACAACTTCATTATTTGCTCTTCTGATGAATTATCATCTTTCTTTTCGGTTGTATCATTACTAATTATTGGTTGATTAAAAACTTTTAAAGAATTACCCAAATAATTTAAAGGTATTATTGAAACAATGGATAAATCTTTTTCATTGTATAACTCTGTAAATAAATGTTACAATAAGATTTAGATTTCATATTCATGAATATTAATTATATTAATTATTAGAACTTAATTGATACTAGTAGTTATATATGTATATTACCTGCAAATGCCATCCACGTTTCAAATGTGCCAGTTTGCAAATCACTAGCAAAAACATTTTTCCACTCATCCAGTAAAGATGGTGGTAATTCTTCCATTGGTTTTTTAGCATGTTGATTCATAATTTGTTGAATGGTACTATAAAGTTTGTTCACGCCAATTATTAATGCTTTTACCTAAAAAATATTTAAAATATAAAGTTTGTAATATATTAATAAATTTAACATTGATATAAAAATTATATTATAGAACATAACATTATTTTTGATAATAATCATTTTTTTAAAGCTTTAAAAATTTAAACCTTAAAGTCCGTATGATGTTCTATTGACTTCTTTATGGACAGATTCCAAGAAGCTAAACATATTTCTATAACATCCCAGTGAGTAATTGTAAGCTGCATAGGGACAGATGCAACACATTTGGTGAAAAAACAAATAACTTCTAACGGTAAGATAAACTGTTCCCATGATACTTCGTGAATATTACTATAGGAAATGAAAAGTAAAAAAAATTATAAACAGTTTTACATTTATGCACTATTAATCAATTAATCAATAATATAAAGTTTTTATAAATACCAATCTAAAAGTAAAGTTGAAGGCTCGTTATGCTGCCTTAAAATAATTTTATTGAAAACCTGTTCCATTACTTCAGTTATTTCATTTTGATCAGACAGATTTCTTGCTAAAAATATTTTGTAAAAATCACTTCCATCATCTAACGATGACAAGATTCGTTCTAAATTAGCACAATTGCTCAACATCTGTAATAGAAAATTATATGTTAATTATAAATCATACATAATGTATTTAGTAAAATCAATAACTGTAGAAAGAACCTGGGCTGATTGAAGATAAATATCAACATTGTTCGGTTTATCTGTTGAAACTTTACTGTCTACAAACAATTCAGACAAATTATTTTTAGGTGTAAAGAAATTATAATAGAATTTTAATACATTCGGATAGATGCCACCAAATGAAAGAAGTAACCTGAAATAATTTTTATAACATAGCATTTTAATTCACTTGATTATAATTGCTTATTGAATGAAACCAAAAAAGCGTACCGATTAATGTCTGATATAACTTTATTATGGACATCTTCAGATAAGAACGTTTTTAAATTACTCATTTCTTCATGGAGAATTTTACGTAGCGTATTAACATCATTTGAATATTTAGTCTTGAAAAACAAAAATATTAAATTGAACACAAAATGATCTTTTAAAAATTGACTATTAAAATCTAAGTATTAATATATTGCACTTACGGAATTGTAATGCTTAATATAAATTTCACCCAAAGTAGCTGCATACGATAAATTTACCAAAATGTCAGATATTTCTGGTAAATCAGCTGTATTCATTAATAAAGAATTTAGAATTCTCGTGCTAGCTACAGCCCATTTCAAACATTTATGTGTGTTATCTTCAAAATTAGCGTTGCACAAATCCACATTAAATACTTCATTGCACGTTTGACCTTTTTGTGTCAAATTGGAAGCATAAAGATTTCCAGTGACCACTTCTCCATAAAATATTAAACCAGAGACATGTTTCATCCACTTTTTAATTTCTAATTCAGTCATAAAAGTAACGACTAGATTTTTCTTAAAACCTTCGCTGCTTTTGATTACAGCGTGGACAAAACTGGTGGCCAGATTAATAAGTGCATCTTTGAAAATTTCGTTCCTACAATTATGAAACATAAACAATTTAATTTCACTATTTTTTTATAATTAAATACATTAAATGATAAATATATTTTTTTAACTTACGTTTGGAAAATTTTTTCCCAAATTGTAGATGCAAAATATTTTACGTGTTCAGCAAAAGAAGCTTGAGAAATTCTCCTACTTATTTCATAAAGACCATTCGTCCACGCTTCTTGTACAATATTTACTATTGTTGATTCACCATCATCTTCGTTCCGTTCTATGGTGTCACGGATTTGTAAGCGGAATAATGATTTCAATAACTTAATTGCACCGGGATTTATCTCTTTGTGAGTCCACGACAGAGCTAACAAACGAGAAAGTAGGGTAGCAATTCGCTGAGCTCGTTTTTCATTATTCCACGGCATTCTATCAACCGTTAAACATAATAGTGATGAGATTCCACAAATTGCTTCGTTGCTTACTATCAAATCTAAGAAAAATATTAACATGTTTAGCATTAATGTCAAATATAATAAATTATTGTAATAGACAATGTATTATAGAAACAAAATTACCTTTATCTAATGCAGGTTCAAATGCCTGGACAAACATTTTTTCGTCGGAATCTGTAAATTCAAGAGAAGACAATACCTCTTGAGCCGTGAGAACTAAAGTATTTGTTATAACTCCTTGCCTGCACCAATTTTTCACTATTTTATCCTCCCTATACTTTTTCGTCAGGGCACACTGTACGGCAGTTTTCAAGATCTTTACATCTTCAACCTAAAAAATATTGAATAAATTACAAATTCTTTGAAATTATTAAACCCTTATAATTATTATTTGTTATAGTACTTAAAATTTTTATAAACAACTACTCATTTAAAATATATTATTCATAAATAACATATAATAATAGAATTTCTATTATATATTAAAACTTATAACATTTAAATGTTTCAAATGCTTAATAATTATGAATTAGAAAAAAAAATTAGCAATACTTATCACCAATATCACGAAAAGTAATATCTTACATCCTGGAAAGATTGTAGCACAATATCCTTTTCCGAGTCTGACATGTGCGACATGATGCTAAATATTAAATTAATCAAAGCTTCGGTCTCCTCGCTCTCCGTAGTCATGAGTATTTTCAGATTCTGATTATAAAATTGTAGTAGATTCGCGCTCTCATCATACGTCTTAGCCAGTGCGACGAATAGTTCTTTACTCTCATGACCAGCAATAATCTTTACCAGATTGATGACCTTGTGCTTGAATGGTTTATCTGTAATCCGCTTGAAGTAGCTGACGCACATTTTGGTAACAAGCTGCTGGAGTTCCTTCAGAAAGAGAGCGTTGTCGGCTTCACTGATACTAGTAAGATTGGCTGGAGTTGTAGTAGGTGTTGTTACAGGTGACGGTTCTTTGGATTCGGGAGCTGAATCGGAAAACTTGACTCTCATGTTACGACGGCTGTGATCTGGTGCGTTCTTGAGATAAGTCAGCAGCTCAGCCATAGAACTGATGATCGAAGCCGTCGTGATGCCGTAGTTGTCGCTCGAGTTGTCAACGAGTCGGTTAAAAATCGCGATCAGCTCGAACCAAAAAATTTTCATTAATTTTGAATAGGTGGGGTATTCCGGGTTGTCACGGTTCCTGCTCCAGTAGCGCACCAGGTGAGTCAGCTCACAGAAGAAGGTTGGCCGCATCGTTTGGTTCTCGTGGATGCAGGATTCTATCACAGGCATGAGCTGATGAAGATAAAATGAGAAAAGAGATTTTTATTAAAATAAACTTCATCAAAATATAAAGTTATTAATAAAAATTTGTAATAAAAGTATTTTCTTAAATAACGATATATTATATAAAAATATTTTAAAGTTAAAAATTATTTTATTAAAATATAAAAATTACCTGATCTTTGAGTAAACTTTTACAAATTTCTTCATTGCTGCAATTAACCAACACAGCATACCTAAAGCATTCAACAAATGAAGTTACTACTGCAAACGTTTCAGAACGACTAAACTTTACACTTTTTACGGAAAATCTGAAAAAATATTCCACTATTATAAAAATTGAAATAATATTGATAGATTTCAAATATTATTTTTGAAATTTACCCTTGTCGCATATTTTCAAAAAAATTAGTAAATAACGTTGTCCTATTAACTTCAAATTTCGTAAACTGACTAAGGAATGGCAGTAAATTCGGGTAAACAACACTTGCACAGTATTGTCCACCGTTTCTCAATACTCGCCATAATTTTGGTAATACTAATTTTTCTATACTGACAACTTTATGCCAATCCTAAAAAAAATTATTTAACTTTGAGATAAAAAAAATGTTTAATTTATAGAAGAAAGAAATTTCAAATTAATCTGTTATTTATATTTTAAAAATTAAAAAAATTCAAGATTTTAAAGCTTGAAAATCTAAATACTATGTGCTACCAACCTCTATTTTATTTATAGCTACAAGAAGAGATTCCCATACTGCAGTGAGAAGAGCTGGCTCAGATTCATCCAAGCTATTCATTATAGTTGTCAGAACTCTTCTTTTCTCTTCACATACAATGCTGTTAGCATGAGTAATCAGTGCTGTTAGTGCATTAAAAAATGCTGTTTTAATTAAAGGAACTTCATTTTTGGCTAATTTCCAGAATCTACTACTACTTATTAACTTTCTATGAAACTCTGCAGTTTTCTCAATATCAGAAGGTGAAACAGTTTTTAAATAAAAACTGTAAGCTTGCAAGCTGGATGAGATTACCCTTTGATATTTTGCTTCCATTTCTTCAGGTGTTAAAGATCTGTAAAACAAATAATAATAAAGTGAAATCATTAAAATTTCAAAGTAATCAATTTCATTAAATTAATTTAAACATTTTTAGATATAAATCAGTTTTTTTTCCAAAAATTTAAACTCACTTGTTAGTAGAAAGTGCTTGAGGAGTTAAAATAGTAATATTATCACAAATATAATTGAGGATTTCATCCTGACAATGCACAATTGCGCTGACCAATTTTTGAGGTGGAAAAGTTGTCTACAAATAAGAAAAACCATTTAATTATTAAGAATAATTAAATACTTAATAATTTGTTTGCTTACTAATCTGTTTTAAAATTATAAAATAAATAAGACTCTTACATTAAAACAGTTTGTGGCAGCCGAAGCTGCTGGTGGATACATGTCATATTGCGAAACAAACCATGGACCTGCCAGCTGTTTCAAATATGTTGCTATTGTTTTACCAACTCGCTTTACAAGAGTTCCATGAGCCAGCTGTACAGCTTCTCTCACTCTATGATCCACATCAATTGCAAGTGAACAATATATACGAGGCCAAAATGGCAGCATTGTTTCCACAGCTGTTAATTCTACATTTGTACATAATTCTGCAAATTCTAGTAAAGCCTACAAAAAAATATTAAAATTACTTAATATACATTTATATAATTATTATGTTAATATTAATTAAATTTATTACAATTTGACAGTTTAAAACTAGATTAAAAATAATATAAATTCGTGAATGATACAAAAAAAAAAATTATATCTTAAAATATTTTTTACTAATCCTTTTTTAGCTTTCAATGGGAAAATAAAATCAACCATAATAACAAGTTCTAAGACTGAAATTAATACTATTAAAAAGCCAACAAATTATCTGCAATTTTGATGTTTAATAAGCTGTTATTGCAATAAAAATGTTAATAATAACCTTTATCATTTTTCTCTTTTACAATAGAAACTCTTAATTATAAATACTTTGGAATCAGTATCCACTGTACCTTATATTTTGTGGTCGCATCCTTCTTATTCATTTTTTTAAAACTTATTTGAAAAATAGGATCAATGTTGTTAAGCTCAGCATTGTTTGTCAATGAGAGACCTGGAAGCAGTGGAACATATCCTCCATCCTTGACCGCTGTAAAACCAACAAAACCTGGAGCTGTTGAGCCCAGAAGCTCTGCACTGCGGCTACTGTTTGATGGCTAAAAGAAAGCAAAATATCAAATCTTCAAAAAAACTATTAAACACAAATTTACAGGTTAGTCACGAGTCAGAAAATCATCTAAATAACTGATAATCCTTAATAACATACCCTGGCGTTGTTTTTCGTACGCTGTCCCTTGTTTTTCCCCATGTTTGCTGAGCTCGATTACAAAAGCTGTCGGCTTGTAATTTCGTGCATCGAATCTCAACAGTAACAGAAGCGCAAAATACCTCCACGTTCACTCTGCGATGCGCGGAGAGTGCAACAGCTGATTGCTGAGACTTTTAAATCAGCGCATGATCGTACTTATATTTCTGGTGTCGAGGCGCTTCCCCGGGATCTACGAAAATTTACATTGATCAAAATTTTTTATTTACTGAGTGAATAATGCATTGATATGATATCCTCTGGAATTGCAATGACTTACACAGTACTTCGCAATGATGCTGAAAAATTTAGTTCGATTTGAATGTTCGAAACTAACACCCATGGTAGGTCTAGTATTCGTTCATCGATATACCTGATATCACGTGGTATCAATTCTATATACACGCGCGCTACTGCAGGGCAGAGCCGCTGCAGTTCGCACTGGTTGACTTTTAGGTTATAATAAGAAGATCGGCTTTTTCTGCTAGAGCCTATAAAATGAAAGTGAAGCTTTTTTAAGTAAATATTGTTAGTTAGATTATACTTTTTACTTTATTTGTACAGTGTAAAAATGTTGTCACTGCGAACAGTTTCTAGGTGAGTAGACAAGTTGTGGAGCTTAAATGTACTTCATAGAGAATATTATGCTTATGCCTTGATTATGTTATTAAATATCTATTTGTTTTGATATGCTTAGTAAAACGTATTTAATCATTTATTTAGAACTCGCTTATTCTTACTTATTTTCAGGGGAGTTACTTATTATTTTAAACAATCATCCCAACAAATACATACATCTCTAAAACTATTATCGGCTAAAGATCCTCCTCCTTCTTCTTCCTCTTCTTCATCATCATCATCAGATTCTTCAGATTCAGATTCAGATAAAGAGGATAAAAATCTTAAAAGTCGAGTGAATCCACAAACGAAAGAACAAAAAGATGATGCATCAACTAAATCTAAAAAAGAAAATTTAATAGTTAATGAACAATCTGACAGACATCAGAGATTAGAGACATTATTACAGTCAATAGTAATAATAATTTTTAATTGAACTTTAAATAGTTTTAATTAGTTCATAAATAGTATTATTTAATTGTACATCTTTACTATTTTAGGTGAATAAAACACCTGCAAAATCAACAGCTGATGTAGCAATTAAACCAAAAAAAGTTAGATTTGAGAAAATTCGAGAACAAATGCCAAAAAAGAAAATACCTTATGGTTTGTAAAATAAAACATTAATTAATTCAAAGATATCAAAATATATTTTTTTAATAACTGAAAATCTTTACTATAATTTTGTATTATTTATAGAAACTCAATTAGTAAATGCAGCCAAAGATGTGGCAAAAATTATAAAAGGAGATGAGCAAAAAACTGAATTAGAACTTTTAAGTAAAGTATTAAGAACAGAAAAGACACCTGAAAAACCAGATAAAAAAGTAACAAATGAACAAGAAGAAACACCTGTAAACCTGAAGTAACTATTCCTTTTGTCAATTACAGTGTAAGGTTTACAATATAATCTTATTTTATGTGGGTTGATAAAAATATTTATTTTTGCAGTGACTTAATATCAGCAATGAAAGTAGATCGTCAAGATGCAAAAAAGGATGAAAGAGTAACAACTAGAAGAGTCATGCAACGGTTTGAGAAAGATAAAAATGATAAGTCTGTAGCATCATCAATATTACAAAATAAATTTCAGCAGTTGCCAAGGTATTCATATATTTGATTTTTGCTTTCTCAGTTACATATTACTTTAAAAACATGTAAACTAAAAGAATTATAATTCTAGAACTGGATACACTAATGAATTAAAAGCTCCAAGTGAAGGTCTAGGTATTTTTAACGTTTTATCTGAAACAGAAAAGCAGGAAGATTTGCAATTATCAACATGGAATGCAATGGAAAAGAGAGAATTGAAACTTGCAACTTTGACTACTCCTCAAAATGTTTTTCAAGAATTAATACAATGGACAGAACAAGGAAAATTGTGGAATTTCCCAATAAACAATGAACAAGGTATATTTTAAATAAAAAAAAAATATACATCTATATATAAATAAATAAATATATTTATAAATATTTTAAATTATAGGTATGGAAGAAGAAACAAATGTACATTTTTCTGAACATGTTTTCATGGAAAGACATTTAAAAGATTGGTGTCCAAAAAGAGGTCCAATTAGACATTTCATGGAATTAATTTGCACAGGATTATCAAAGAACCCTTATATGACTGTAGAAGAAAAAGTTGGGCATATAACGTGGTATAGAGATTACTTCCAAGACAAACAAGATTTATTGCACGAACTTGGACTTCTTGATGATAAAGCAAGTAGTTCATCACCAGAAAAACAAAAGCAAATTGAAGCTTAGATTTGAAATTTTTATATATTTTACAATAATGTATATTAGAAAATATAATTTTGTTTTAAATAAAAAACTAATTAAAAGAAAATAGTTTATTATTTATAAATAATTTATAAAAGTAGTAAAAAATAAAATATTTCAAACTCTCAAGTACTCTTTGTATTTAATTAAAAAATTGTTAATGATAAGCAATTCTAGTTTTACTGTCTTCAGAAGAAAGACCTTCAAAACTGATTTAAAGGCCACGTGCTCCACGTGAGAATCGGGATTGCCGACAAACTTGCTCCCATTCCTTCTTTTCAAGTTGGCCAGCCTTGATTCAATAATCACGTAATTTGCCCGTCTTTTGCTGTAGTTCGCGGTTAACGATCGGCCAGTTTGTAGCTCAGTTAGATCTCAAAAAATGCTAGATTTACGCGATGAAAACACAACTGCCGCGCCAATACCTAATAGCAGGCAAAGGGACAACAGAAGCTCCTCGGGTGAGTAAAGATTTTTACTGATCCTGCTTTGAATCCTGGCAAAAATCAACTTTGCCTGAGTTATCATTTTCTAACCTCAAATTCTACTAAAGGACGTGTTCTTGCCCCTCACGTCTGATTTTATTTTAATGTCATCGGCACATTAGAAATTATGTAACGTCCCTCAGATATGAAATTTGAATTGCCAAAAATATGAGCCCTACTGCATGTATCCCATAGTTTTTAGAAATTCAATCATCACGTTAACCTATCTTTATGATACATTTAAAATATTCTAAAATAGTTGATTTATGTTGGCTATAAAAAATAAATGTTACTATAAAAAATTCACTTTTAATTATTTTTAAGAAATTTTTATTAAAATAATTAATAATTATTTGGTTTTATTAATTTATAACTATATATCTATAAATGTTCTTTTTGCATAAGATATAGCAACACTAAGTAATTTAATTATTCTACAAAGTGAATATATATTCAACAAACACCCGAAAATCTAACTGTCAAGATAATTAAAAATCATAGAATAACTAACCATATTTTAAAAAAAAATGATGTAAAAATTCAAAAAAATTACATTTTTAAAGTATCATTACATTGATTAATTTATTGTTCATGGCTCCTCGATTAAATAATAAAGATTTTGATCAATTATATGAAAATGATAACTACTTAAATAATTCTCATCAAAATGGTACTTATATTGTAAAGATAATATTCACAAACACACCATTGATAACTTTTTCATTTCTATATCTTTTTGCATAAAAATATGTACTAAATTTTATAAATATATTACTTTTGCAGTTTCGAGTCAGCCTGGGTTGTCATCCCTGAGTCCGTACTTAAACTATGATCCAGTCTATTTTCCTCCAAGCCAGCCAGAATTCATATTTCCAGAAGGAGCTGTAAAACAGCGGGGTCGTTTTGAATTAGCCTTTAGTCAAATTGGAGCGGCATGTATAGTTGGAGCTGGATTAGGTGGTGCTACAGGCTTCTACAGAGGACTGAAAGCCACAACTCTTGCAGGACAGACAGGAAAACTCCAAAGAACACAGTAATTTTTTTCTAATTTCTCCATATATGATTTGAATTGTTCTCTAATCAGTGAAAAGAACTTTATTAAAACATATAGTTTTATTTCTACACAATTTATAGTAGTAAAATGGAAAAATATTTAGTATAAATTTATGTGTTTTAAAATTATTTCAAATTTAATTAAATTTGATAATATATAAAATTAAAATGGTTAATTATAATTTTACTTTTTTAGATTAATTAATCATGTAATGAAACATGGTTCGTCACTAGCAAACACATTTGGTGTTGTGTCTTTAATGTACAGTGGATTTGGAGTCCTATTTTCTTGGACTAGAGGAACAGATGACTCATTCAACACATTAGCAGCTGCCACTGCCACAGGGATGCTCTTTAAATCGACATGTAATTAACCAAACACTTTTATTTATTATTTTACGAAATGTTTTATTTATTTTAATAAATAGAATTTGTAAATACATTTTAAGTAATAAATATTCAAAGATTTTAATTATTTATAACTTTCTAGCTGGCGTAAAAAAATGTGCAATTGGTGGAGGCATCGGTCTTGGAATTGCCGCAATGTACTGCTTATGGAATAGTAGGGACGCCTTTTCTGAAATTAGGCATCATCGCATTAATCCAGCATAAGCAGTGATGTCAAAAGTGGCATCGACACAGCGCCACATTTGCATGGTGAGATTTTTATAGCTTCTTAAGTATTAATAAAGTGTAAATAACAAAGTTACAATAAAAAAGTTAATTTTTTCTAATTATTTATACCTTATTTCAATAATTTTAGAGCTTAATGTTTCCACGCTCCTTTTTTAAATAAGGATTTATTTTAACTTTTAAACTACAAAATAATTATGAATGATTATGCAGATTTGCTTAGCGGTTATCAGAAATGAAAAATAACAATTTAACTTTATAGAAAAAGTAACTATGATAGCATTTCAATACTCTGGTAATAGCATTGCACTGCTTTATTCTCAACCTAATCACTACACGTCGGTTATCTATGCCCGATGAATATTCAAGGATAAAGAGCCGCATCCTATTTTTTTTCACTAGTCGGTAATTGCTGGCTTACTAACATTTCTCAATTTTCAATCATTTTTAATGAAGAAGTATTAATTTTGTTTCCTTATAAATATATATTATTATGGCTAAAAACAGATAACAATCAAAATAATTTATCATTCACAATTTAGATTTTTGTCTTTCCTAACACCCCAATAAAATTCTTCCAATTAAAACCAATGAGTATGTGCCTTGCAAGCTCATTTTTGTTTTTCTCTATCATGATATATTTAAGTAAGGTATTAATACTTGTGCTAACAGCATTTCTTCTTATTTCACTTTATGAAGAGTGAGCGCAAATACATAGAGCGTACAAAATAGTTGCGTAAAATTAAGGAAATTTGTTGATCGTTGCATAGAGCTAGTAACTATTTTTTTCTTTTTATTGACTCACAAAGTATGGATTCATAACTAAAGGAGGTAAGTCAACTTAGTACGGGGATAAGAAAGTTCGTTAATCGGTGCCTAGAATTAAGTAAAGGACGCGATAGGTGCCCTCATCTGATGGTCTTTTTTTCTAGCGTACGAAAGGAACAGTTTAGGACTGAGAAAGACGCTTAATTTGAATATACGATTGATATTTGAAATTTTTCTTATTTATGTACAAAACACAAGTCCAGAACAGGAATTAGAAAGTTAACTGAATATATGCACATCAGATAGTCGCATTTTCCTATTTTATAAAAGATTTATTGCTCGTGCATGATTTAATATGAAAAAAAGACTCTATTGGACTTCAACAAGCCAAGATGTTGATATAAAAGAAAATATTTTTTCTATACACTTATCAACTGCGAAGGTTCGAGTGCATCGCACTTAGAGAAAAAAGATTTTTTATTTTAACATCTTGGCTTATAGAAGTCTAATAAAGACTACTTTCATATTAGAAATTTTTAGTATTTTATGCATTTTATGAGTAAAATATGTATACTAATTTTTATGATTTTATTGTATTATTTTTTAGAAAATTACGAATTTTAATTTTTCATTATACAGGCACACAAAAAAGTTGTCTGCACGTCTGAATAATAAATTAGCAATTTTTAAGGCGATTCATTAAGTACTCTAGCTTTTTCATTACGCACATTAAATTATTTCATTATACACATTAAAAAATATAACACATTAAAAAAAATAATTTTTACTTTCAATATTAAATTTTTTGCCAAATTTTATAAATTTATCTGGATTTTTAGATACATTTATCTAGAGTACTGCGATCTTGTTTTGGATCTTTTTTTAAATGTCGCCGCGTGGCTAAAATCACTTTCTCACACTACTATCGAAATGAACTATTATATCGTTTGAAACTAATTGATATTTTATATTGTTTATAACGGATAAATTATTTTACAGGTTTATTAATAGTTTTTCAAGAATTGGTATTACATATTACAGAAATAAATAAATCATTTTATTTTTGTCTAAAGTAAAATTTTTTTGGTAGAAGCATTTTTACTATCATCAAATTGACATAATTATTAAGTGTAATCTTAATAATTAAATAATTTTAAATTATCCTGTTTGATAATTAGTAATGCTTATATATTTTAATTGTATAAAATCTAGTATTTATTATAATGTTTATTATAATTTATTTTTTGCCTTTTTTATTGTTTATAATTATGTTCTCAAAATTATGTAAAAAATTACATAACTTTAAATAAAAATATTATTTCTTTATTAAAATCTATTCAAAATGATTTGAATCAAGCAAGTAAGCTGCCATCTGTCGAATTGTGAAAACATATTTGAACGCGATTCTTTTTCTCCATGATTTGAGAGGCATTGAATTGAAAATTTTATAATATAGTTTTTTATTTGTTAAAATTGTTATTTTTATTCCTGATAATCACCAGTAAGTCATCATTCAGTATTATTTTTCAGCTCAAAAGCAGAGATAAACCATATTTGAAAAGTGTAACATAAAAATTGTTTAACTCTTAAATTTAACATAAAAACTCTAAAACTATCGAAAAGGTACATATAAATTCATTTTCA
>JAPYZB010001299.1:0-16123 GCA_030522745.1 Eupelmus kiefferi | reverse complement strand
TATATATATATATATATATATTTGTGTTTATATGTTCTGCGAATACTTAATCATCTTATTAAATTGAACTAGAGTTATATAGTGTAGTCTGCTAGAACTAATATGTTTACTTATCAAATCTTCCTTCTCTGTTCAGCTTGAGTATAATTACTTTTCTCACTTTCTAACAGCTTCTTTTGCGCTCAGACCTACAGTACAGAGTTAGCTTTCACAAGCAGGCAAAGTTGCACGCGCGCGAAAAACAAGAGTCAGGATCGTGGAAGTTGCGAAAAAATGAGGGGCTAGTTGTGCTTGCAGCGAATATAGCCGAGGAGTATAAAGGCGAGCGAGCGCATCGGTATATGAGCGCAGGTTAATACCGGTCATAATTTATTTCCTTATACTATGCACACGAGCGAATATTTAGCTGCGCTCGCGAGCCAAGCGAAAAAAATGCATTCATGAATTCTTGTTTTGCATAATCCCAGATAAATATCCTGATGATCATTTTTAATAAAGTATTTTTAATAAATCCACTCATTAGGTGGAAATCGATTGCGCAAATAATTAAGAAAATATTATTTTTCTCAATTACATTTGAAAATTTTTTCGTAATTTTTGCTAGCCACATTAAATCAAACAAATTTTTGCAGACATGCATGTAAATAATTGAATGTCACTATCCTGGTATATATTTATGATCAGTAGCTATACTAAATTATAAGTTTATGAGTAATAATTGAGTGGTACTGGTTTTATTTGCATAAACAAATAATACTGCCATAACATGAGTGATATTTTGATCGTAATATTTTACTGTCCCCTCAAAATGTAAATATTAAATTCATAATAACAGCTTAGTTAAGAGCTTTAATTTTTAGCTTATTAATAATTAAATTTAACAATTTTATATATATATATATATAATTATTGAAATAGCATTTAAGTCGTGAGCGAAAGAACGTGCACTCTATCGGATTCAAATTTCAAACGTTAATATCATTTAATTTTTTTATTTAACTATTTATATCTCGCCCCTAGGAAAAAAATAGACGTGTGAGTGTATTGTAACCTGGTAAAGGTATGCAGATTGCGAGATCGCATTCATGACCATTTGCTTTGCGCAAGAAACAAAAAAGAAAAAAAAAAAAAAAAAAAATGAATAATAGAATAAAAAAAAAAAAAAAAAATAAAAAATTTCTACACAATTGTTTTGAAAAAAGATTGTCACTTTGAATTTGAAGTAAATAAGAAGTATAAGATGTGTTCTCGATTATAAGACAAGCTTATTTCCGCAAATATTTAGTCAGAGAAAAAGCTATAAATTAATTTTCGCACTATATCACATTATCTCGTTTTATTCAACAGACTATTAACGTTGTTTAGAAAACTGCACCTACGCACACACAGGCTTTAGCATGATGAATCAAAAACGCGTACCCTTTTGCAAGGCTAAACAGCATCTGTCAAGTGAGACATTAAAATCGCAAGGCGCAGCGATACAAGAAGAAAAAGCGAAAAAGAAAAAAGAAAAATGAGGTCGCACCTTTCAATCTGCATACATATAGGTCGCTTGGGGGATATCATTCGTAAGCTTGAAATTTGAAAGGCGTTCGAGAGAGAGAGAGAGAGAGAGAGAGAGAGAGAGATCGAATGGTTGCGCGGACGCGGGCGCGCGCAAGCGGCAGCCGAGCAATGGGTTGTTATAAGGGCATAATTTTCATCGGCACCTCATCGCAGAGCCAGCGCGAGCGCTATTTATCAAACATATATGTGCATATCTTCGCAGGCGGGTAGGCGGCGCTCAAATTCCATTTAATGTGGCGCGCCGACTTCCAATGTGCTCTCTCTCTCTCTCTCTCTATCTCTCGCTCTCTTATGCGCGTCGCTCACCATTATACTTTCGCATTAAGGTTTGCTTGTTGTTTTACTGTACGATTGTCATAGGAAATGTTATATTCTACATGCTTTTATGTACGATAATATGTTTTTATACAATTGTAAATCTTTATGTTGATAAAAAAAAAGAATGT
Source organism: Eupelmus kiefferi (assembly GCA_030522745.1). Lineage (NCBI taxonomy): Eukaryota > Metazoa > Arthropoda > Insecta > Hymenoptera > Eupelmidae > Eupelmus > Eupelmus kiefferi. The sequence continues at coordinate 14,111 of JAPYZB010001299.1, read as the reverse complement.
GTAATATAATTTATCTTTTTTTTAGATAAAATTCAAGTCGCAAATAAAACTATGTTAACAAATTTTGAATTCTCAAAACGTGTCCTCCGTTTTCTTTTAACGAATATCATTGCTACGGTACAGGTATGCAAGCGAGTGGGAAATGCGGGATGCACCTCGTACACACAGAGCAAGAGCGCGTGTATCCCATGAATAATATGAAGGTCAAGTGTGTTGGGCCATTTATTTCCCTTGCAAGAGAGTATAGAGAAAGAGAAAAAGAGAGAGAGAGAGAGAGAGAGCACGACCCGTGAGCTCGCGAATTCATCATTCCGCGCGTTTCGATATGTTTATACGTACACACGCCTGAAGTCGGACTCGCGGTGTGCGATTCGTCGCCTTTGTGGTGCGCCACATGGGCTGAAGCGGCACCTTGACCCCGCGCGCTCTGCAACTTGTTTTCTCGAATAATTTTTCACTTGTTAAACGTCAATATTGTCGAATTCATCACCATAAAAATGTGTATCAAATTTAATAAAAATAGAATTTACTATAATTTCTAAAAAGATAAATGAAATCGATTTGTTTTAATATTGATTCATCTAAAACCAATAAACTGTAATTTCTGATTTTTTAACAAATGCAAACAGACAATTCCGTCTGCATAAATAATCCATTTTTTTTTTTTAAACAAATAAGCGAATCAGTATGGTCATAACGATTAAAGCGTTCACTGGTGATTATTTTTTTCTTCTATGAGCCATCATTGATCTTTTAATTTTTCTAACATTAATTTACAAATTTATTGAATGCTCAGCAGCTTGGCCGTATATTTTAGCGTCGCGCAACAAAACACATAATTTGTCGAAATCAGCGCGACTTGCGCTCGTCCATTAGCAATTAGCGGAGCGAAAGGCTTAAAACTCCATTAGCGGCTTATCTGCGAGCGTATATCTCGCGATTGGCCATCCGTATGAGCGGCGTAGATATAGGCTCTCGCCTCGACTTCTATAAATCCAAGTCCCTTCGTTATAACCCCCAGCCCCCCCCCCCCCTCTCTCTCTCTCTCTCTCTCTTTGCGGCTTGCCTTCGCTTATTAGAGCTGCAGCAAGCCACTGCCGTCGCTCCAAGTCGACTTTTTAGCTGGATGCGTCTACGCATTGCATATTAGGGGGAAGGCTCGCGTGACTTTTCGAGTTTATTAGCCGCGCGGGAATGATTAATTTTGTGAGGGCACTTTTCTACGATTCGATAAGTTGTTACTGTTTAATTTATGGGGCTAGAGATTTCTTCTCGCTCGCGCACGGAAGACTACGATATAATTACCTATGGCTCTACGTGTTAATAAATAGAAATTTTCATTCAAGCCAGTTCTTCATTTGCTTTATTGCCCAACGATTACACGTGATGAGAGCGCCTTAATTGCTTCATTTCGCGAGATGTATGTTACAAAGTTTAATTCCAATGCGCTTACTATTTGTATTTACAGTTAAACTAAAAGTATATTATTATTTTAAAAATAGTATCCAAAATTTCTGTAAATAAATTAGTTTTTATCTTATACACTACTTTATTTTTTATATCTTTTTTTTTAGAAATACTTTGAAACAATGAATTTCTGCCAAGTTTTAAAAATTTTTATTATTTGGACATTCAGTGATTTAATTTGTATAAAATAATATATAAGTTGAAACTTGACAACTTATCATGAAGAGGAGCTTCGGCAATACTTTTTTTTTTCAAGAATAAATAATTCCAATAAGCTGGCTCCAAAAAATAGTACTTATTCCCATCGTACTTATAATTCTATTTTAGAAGGCGCAGAAAGATAAAATATATAATTAAACAGAAATTCATTATTTTATTACTTTATTTATATGAAAATTAAAGTCTTGAATTGAATCTTAATTACAGCACCATCGTCTTCAGCAAATGTATTTCATCAATACGTAATTCCTTATTTTATGAAATTGTAAAAGTTAATTACCCTTAGTTTATATTATTTTGAAAGGCGATTTCGCATTTTTAATTTTATGCAAGCTTAGCTCTTTATTGCTGAAATAAAGATAAAGTAGATATAGTATTCAATTTTTGGAAAATGTTACATGTATTTATAAAATTTTCAATTAAAATTAATTACCCTACATCTGATAAAGATCGATAATTCGTAATCATTCAATTTTAAACGTACAAAAGTGTCAAATTGAAAATATGAATTACATTGAAACATTAGCTCGCTTATCTGTCAATATTAAGTGCTGCCAGTGCCAGTACGTCGAATAATTCCTGTAGACCTTTACATGAGATACGATCACTTTTTTCTCACAGACCATATTACCGGAACATGTCCACCTGCGAAGTATATGCATCACAGGATTCTTAAAGGCACGCTATTTCTATCAAAGTACACCTGTAATGTAAGACGGATTATCTAGTGGAGATTAAGCGGCTCGCTGCTACGTGCATGTCACTGCACGTGTGTAAAGATGCTGCCGGATGTGCTGTCGGAATTTTAGTATGAATTCTTCAAACGCAATTTGATTCTGGTATTTAATTTTTAAAAACACAGAATCCTATGCACTTGAATTTTTTGTTAAATAATTATTGCTAAATCGTTCAAATATTTTTTCTTTACACTTTCATTTCGAGTTTTATTGTTATTTTTTACAATTTTCTGTGTACAGTTTTCTTTAAATATTCAAATTTCCTAATAATATTTTACGAATTTGAATTTGAATAATACTTCCAATATTTTCTGGGAAATCGTAGAAAACAGATGAATCACCACAATGAGTCATTATCTTGACGACAAGAAACCATCGCTATGTGACAGATTTATAAAACAATTTTAAGTTACATGTTTATTATTAAATAAAAAAATAAATAATGTATGCAAGTTAAAGTAATTTATTTAAAAAAATATAATAATTTTTGTAACTTTCGTAAAACAAGATGTGCTGAAAGATTAAATTTAGAATGTTGGGAAATTGCTCAAACATTCGTTGCAAGTGAACATAAGCCTTATTAGCTCAAAATAGTCCAATCGTCGTAAACAATTATGTTTCGCCAGATTTTTCTGAATGCATCACTCTTTTAAGAAGGAGCTTTACAAAGAAAGCAACGCGTAAACTGAGCCTTTCATAGAGAAATTTTAATTTTTATTCTTCTTATTATTTTTTTATTTCTCTTATATTATTCTTATTTTTTATTCTTCGTACAAAAAGCTAACGCTAGCATAAAACTTAATAAATTTAAATAAGTTCTGTTAATAAAAGATTGAATGATTACAAATTTTTACATATATAAGGAATTACAACCTCTTGAAGCTATTATACAAGCGATTCCCGGTGGCAGCGCTTGAACTGCCACCGGGTCTGCGTGAACGCTAAAATTTTATTTTCTATGTCCACTCCGGTAGCAGTAAGTCGAAGTGCCATTGCATTTATATGTAAATTGCGAAATTTTGCCACCCTTCCATAAGCATTACTTGTAAAAATAGCGTACAAAATCAGTTATAGTATTCGGTTTACCATTGTATTAAACAAATTGATAATTTATTTTTCATGCGTATTTTAAACTTTTAGATCATCATAAAATTTTTAAACCGTGTACAGAAAATGCATAAAATGCGTTTTAAATCAACTAAGAACGTTAAGCGTCATTCTTTTTCAGAGCATTTACGAGTAAGAGCACTTAGTATTCGGTAATAAAATCCTGCGAAACTGTTAAGTAATTAGTCTATCAATGACGTAAAATACAAACTTAGTATTTCCTGGCTGGTTACTCAGAAAGATAACAGCTAAAATATCTATATAAAATAAAATAAAATTATAAATTATATAAAATTTAAAAATAAAAATATAATATTACAAGATTATAAAAAAGTTTTAACTTTTAAATATAAATATGTAGTAGTTTATTAAAATCAATTAAGTTAGACGAGAATTTAATAGGAGTAAGAAAGCTTAGATTTTGGAAACACTGTTTCTTTACGTGTCTTATGTCACACGTTTCTCTATCATCATTATTTGTGCAGATTAGGTTCCCATGTGCTCAGTCGCACAGTCTTCGGTATTCTAAGAATAGTTCAGCATATGGCCTTAGTAATCTCTCTGCGAGTCATTGCTTCTCTTTATATAGTATTTAACTGTTAATAATTTTGAAAATCCAGAGATGATTATGAAACCAAAAAAATGGCGTTTACCATAATAATTGTGCCCTAATACTCTAACAGAAATTAATCCAGTTACTATCTACACATTTCTAGTTTCCTATGTTAAATAGTCAGGGTCTCGATAAAACTAGATAATTTTCCTACCTCGGTAGGTTTATCATAAGAATAATAAATATTTCTCCTCAATAATCCAGTGTATTATTATAATTCAGTTAACTCGATACAAAATTAATGGACAAATATCTTTAACTAATCTACTATAAATTCCAGTTATTTTATTTTTTGATGCATTAACGACTGTTATTTAAAAAAAATATATTTTCTAGATGTATAAAAAAATATGTTTTTAGTCTGTTATTGTTTTTAAGTAATATAATCGTATTTGATAATTTTATTTTTAGTTCACTTAATATATTGCTGAATAATACCGTTCTGTTTACTGTAATATTATACTGTTGCGAAATTTCTATTTATGTTTGTGAAGGAAGCTTTAAAGAAAATTGTTGAAGGAGTTTACATTCTAGTGCGATACACCTGTTAAGAGCTAATGTGCTTCTGTTTTAAAAATTAATTTATGCCTTATAAAGCTTTATAACATTATTGTTCAATGCTATTCTAAAATGATATTATATTTTTAATAAATTTGTATCGTTTTTCTTTGTGTTAGTGATGTAGTTTGTTTCTACTGTTTTTACATATTTTTGAAGGCGTCTAATAAAATTTTATGTTCGAAATGTTTCCTATTTCTAATAAAGTTTTAAAATTTGCATTAATTTATATGTGATTAAATTATTATTTTAATTTAAAAAAAAGGATGTTGCCAGGTTTATCATAGAAATTATCCTTATTTTCATTATTACAGATATTTCATCACATATCATAATTCCAAACTGGAAGAAAGTTAAAGTTAAAACTATTACTTTATTTTGTTTAGATAGTTAGTTATTTATGAACAATTAAAGTGACTGAAATGTAAACTTAATATTAATTTTTATTTAGAATATTATAGTGAATTTAAGTTAAAAGTTTAAATATTGACATGAATAAAGCAATTTATAAATAATACACGTGTAAAATGGAAAATTTTGAAATGTTATGTAAGATTTTGGTCTGGCACCCCTATTAACTAGAATAAAGTAGCTTTAAGTAGGCTTTTCTACAAAGTTAAAATTCGTTAATGGTGTTTACCAATAAGAATCAAAGTCAGTTGGCTTTAAACCACCACCTATGGTAGCGGCGTCTTAGCACCTCCTACACGGCGTCTTGGATTCGGCATATCTTAGAATGACCTGCGCCCTCTGTACAATCCTTGAAGCTTGCACTTACCCAGCATCCCCACTCCTTCTTTTACTCCTCGGTCTATCGGCACACAGCTCTTAAATTTGAGGGTCGAAAATCGAATAGACATTACTTGTTAACTGCCGAAGCATCAACTTGACACTGGGAGACCGCTGATCGTACTCGCAACAAGTGATTCCGTGTGTGTACGTGTGTGTGTTCTGATTAAGTGCTTTTTCTAACATCGATAATTTTGTTAAAAATGGCCGAAGGACTTGACTACATTAATTTGGACACTGCTTACACGGATTTCGAGGTAAATATTAAATAAGATTACATTGTTATACTAAATGTTCTTCAGACATACTCTGCTTTAATTAATAATTAATACATAAGAAATAAATTTTTATATTAAAGACAAATTTTTTCATCTAAAGTAAATGTACACAAACTTCTTAGTAGTTTAATTTTTATTACACAAAATGTTTAAGAAAAAAATATTAGATACTGCTGAATCATATATTTATAGCATATACAAACAAATCGAATTTTTATTTATTTCAAATTTAGCATTTTAATAACAAAATTTTTTTCTTTCAGATACAAACTGAATTTGACACTGACTACATGCAAGATTTTAATTTTCTCGTTGAACGTGATCTGCTAATGAACAAAGAAAGCGACACTCTCCCCGCAACAACTACAAGTTTCGACTTTGATGATTGGTTTCAATCATTGACAGATACGAAAAAGGCTCCTACAGACTTTCATGATGAACTGGATCTTGATTTTATCCTTGAAACGTTGGATTGTAACTCGACAACAGAGGCACAGCAACCGGAACCACCTAAAATCATTTACCAACCAAATCCCGAGGATGCAAAAAATTTTAAAGCTCCGGCGGTCCGTTCTCGCGTGTTGAATCGCATCGGTAAACTCCATTTTCAGTGCCACTTTTGCCCACAGAGATTTCGCAAAAGAAAGGACTATCAACAGCATAGCAAAATTCATGCAGAGTGGTCATTGATATGCCCACATTGCTATTACAGGGCGAGAACCCTTGATCAGTTGATAAGGCATTATGGTTTTTATCATACCGGTTATTTACCAAATTGTAAATGTTTTCCGAATTTTTAATCTTTTCTTTTTTTTAATTAACCAAAATATTTGCTTTAATTTTGTACTTTATTGTATAATCGTTGAGTTAAAAAATTTTAACGAGAACAGGCCTAACAGTGCCTTGTAACTAATAACTGAATTATCCAGATATTTCAAAGTATCAAATTCTGGTTAAGTACAATGATCACATTTAAAATTAATGAAAATTATATATTTTAATAATGTATATTTTTAATTTATAATGAAGGAAAATGTTTACATTTCTTTTAAAAAATTCAATACTTGGATCAAATTATTTTGGTATTTCGAATGTACATAATTTTTCTACAAATTCATAAATTTTATAGCATCTGCTTAAGTATAACGTAGAAAAACATAGATGTGAACAAATATATATGTATATATAGTTTTAATTCAAAAAATTAAATTTTTATAAGTTCAATTTTTACAATTATTAAGGCATATGATGGATTGCGGGTATATAAGTCTATGATTAACGTAATTTATGTGTCTACCCGCAATGCTTCAATTATATTAGTTGTAAATTTGTTTACAACTACATACTTTTTACAAGATATTGAATAAGGTATTGAATAAGGTATCGAATAAGGTATACTGAATATATGACGTAAACAATTTTGTACATATTATTTTATAAGAATTTATTTAAGGAAATCTGTACATTAGTATATCATGTAATTTTTAGGATTAATTGTAATAGAAATTTTAAGACTCTCTTTTATAGAATATTTGATTTGTAATGTATCTGCATGCAAGCAGTCCTACTGTGCGATTAGGTTTAAATTTTTACATTAGTCTATATTTTATACGATACAATCTTTATTGCAAATAAAGTGATTTTATAACAAAAAATTGTTGTATTTTTTCTTAATAATACAATCTAAAAAGCATGTAAGCATTTTTATTATTTAGTACGCATAAAAAAATATCTAATACATAATAGCAACGTCGTGGCTGCTGCTAAATGAATCATCACAATGCCTGTTGTATCTCTTCACAAAGACGGTCAAAGTAGTAAACGATCTTATCTTAAAACCCAAGTAACTATAAATATTTTTTCTACTTTTTTCTAAAATTTTTCGAGCTTATGACAAACAGTGATTTTTTATTTTATTTATATACTTTACTATTTATGTATCAAATTATAGGTTAATAAATTTAAGAGTATGCATATGGTAAAATAATGGTATATTAGCATATATTTATTAGCAGATCTAAAATTGCTAAGAATGTAGTATTCAAACGGTATCATGTCAAAATTACTGAATACATCGAGAGAATGGTCTAGCGAGTGACGCGTCAAGTTAGACGTAAATAAAACAAGAAATGATTGTTGTTTTATTAACGTGGCAAAATTCCTAAGATTGTTTGTGCTAATTGTAAGGACGTAAAGCTCCTTGTTATATCAGCGTTACAAGACTTGACGCATTATTTGCTAGATTTACAATATAAAAATCAAATATTAGTGTTCATTGCAGTATTTGCAAAATTAAAGAATGGCTCTTTTTCTCCTTTTCTTGCACTGTAATTGATGTCGTCGTTGATTGATGACTGATGAAAAAGCCTTACCGCAAAACTCACATGTGATTATTTCTGCATGTCGCCTGATATGTTTCAAATAAAGCGGCATCTTGTAAAATTTTGTTTGGCAATACTCACACTCGTAGACTTTAGGTTTTACAAACTGAAATCCTTCCTTATGTTGCGAATTCTGAAGCATCATTGTATTCAAAAAGGTTTTGCTGTCATAGTCTTGGCTAGAATTCATAAGCATTGGTAAAACTGACTTGTTTTCGAGGCTTTTAATTTTTTTACGCTTAGAGATGGAAGTTAGCGAAAATCCGAGAAATCTTAAACATGCTGGTAGTCGTTGTCCTTTTATATTACTGACCAATGAGCTGGTGATCTGGCTAATTGACTGTGATGATGGAACGGTGCTGGCCAGTGTAGTTTTAACATAATCCTTCAGACTTGTCATAAAACTTTTTATTTTATTTGTATTTGCTGTAGCTGGTTTGCTTAAGTAGAGACGAATGGCTCCGCAAAAGTGCCTTGACTTTTTTAGTAAAAAACTTACAGCAAACCGAGATTTTGACTCCTTAATTGATAAATCTTGCGATGCGATATCTAAAGTGTGATGAGATGAAGTCGATGGCTCCTCAAATGACATTAAATTAGAATTTTTACAAGAAATGTCATTTTTGGGCATTGATATAAACGTATGTTGAGTTTCATTAGTTGAAATCATTGAAGAATCAGTTGATATATGCCGTGAATTCTCTGAAGGTGTATGGTTAGAGGCCCTAGGCAAATCATCTGGGACAGGGATTGATATATTTTTAAAAAAGTGAGTTGTTCCATCATGCAAATTACTTTGACAGCCTGTCGATGATATTAAATCAGATGACAACTGATCTAAATTTTGCGATGAATTCCTTGGATTAACAAATGCATCGTCGTGAAAATTAGCATGCCCATTTAGTTTTTCTTGTGCCTGAAAATATACGATTATAATTTTATTTTGTTAAAACTATTTAAATAAAAGGAATCAAAATAATTATTTACAGAATTGTTTATATAATTTTTATATAGAGAATTTAGAATATAAAAAAAGAAGTCAATTTTAACATGATTTTAAAATTACATTTAAAACACAACTTTTTATTATTTAAAATTTATTATTCTAATGGTATTTTGATTCTGATAAACATTAAATTTGTTTAATAATTATTTTAAAAAATAGAAATACAATTTTGGAGTATATAAATGAAAATCGGACAAATATAACAAGTTTAAAATGATATATTTGTTAGTAAAATATCATTATTGATATTACAAACCTTTTTCAAGTATTATTGTTTTCCTTTCCTTGTTGAATGCGTTGATTCTCATTTTTACACTCCAAAAAAGTTATGTTGCTCCCAAGGAAGACTAAAAGATTAAAGGTGAAAAATACACATACCTCATTCGAGCAAAGCTCTACATTTTCAGTCACAAATTCAGTCATGTTATAAAAAAATTTGCTTCTTCTCGAAGAATTTTGATGATGTCCAAAAATCTATCCGAAAATAATGGTCACAGTAAATTTTATTGAAAAAGCGTTGAATATTAGGTGACAATTGCTACTGCAATTACATACTATATGAAAACATCGAACCCCTCTACTATTTATATATTTTCAATTACAAAATGAGCTTTTCGAATTGGAATCGGACCAATCATTTACAATACAGTTAATCCACCTTGTATAACGCATCCTTTTATGAATGCACATGAAAATGCTCAAAATTCATAACAATACCAAGAATTAATATTAGGAGGATTAACACAGAACTTATGCGGCAATCTTTAAGTCAAGACTAAAAGTAGTTACTGTTACTTTTAATTTACAAAACGAATTAAAATATACAGATGAAACTTATTTTGTACGGATAAAATCTTATACATAGTGTAGTTTCAATTTCAATGTTTTTATTTTCCAAATATACATTTTTAACGCTTAATAATTTCGCATATTTAATTTTAAAATTTAATATTATGTTTTTAATGTTATATATTTACATTTTAAAATTAAAATATAACATTAGAAAGATAATTATTAAAAAGAAATACTAAATTTTCAAGTGTTATATATACCAAATTTATATTAATTATTATAAATTTTATATAAGAATTGATATTATAAGTTAGATTATTTTCATTATATAATCAATTTCTTCGTCAAAATATCATATAATCATATTGATAATAAGAGAGTTATTACTGAATCAAACAATAAGAAATAATCTTAATTTTTGTTATAAAAAACATAAATATTTAAATTTTGTTGTGCAAATTTAAATTACGATTCGAGAAATTCTTAAAAAATTTTACATATTAAATATAGATATAGAATTAATAATCAGAATAGAATAATGATTGCTTTCAAATTTTGCCATAAAATAATACAATTTTAAAAGCTTAAACTTAAATATGCATTTTTAATTTACTCATTTACAATATAGCTCGCCTCACACAAGATAACTGATGTTTATTTCTACCAATATTATCGTAGAATTTCCTATAGCACCTAGAACATCTTGGTTGAATTGGGTGCTGCCTAATATGTTTTAAATAATGTTTTTTATGAATAAATTTCTTTTTGCAAATATCGCAGTCGTGTGTTATCGGCTTGGCGAATTCGAAGTCTTCATTATGGCTTTCTTTCATTTTCTTCGAAGGAGGCACTTTATACTCCAATGAGAATCGGCGAAGTTCTTCCAAATCTATTTTCGAAAATTCTTCATAGTCTCTTTTTCTTTTGAGACATTTGTTTTGGCTAAAAGAACTACTGGCTAATCCTAGATATTGTAATGGTCGTTTAACTGTGTTCATGAGCGTGTTTCTAATTTGAGTTAATGTCCTTGGATTGGGAAGACTATTCCGCATCGAGTCTTTTAAGTTGCTCACTATGTTCTTGATACGGTTTTTGTTTGCAGTTGCATCTGGACGCAAAAGTTTGCTCTCCGAATCGTAAAATCGCTTAGTTTTCTTAACGAAAAAGCGTTCGGCTACACGTTCTTTGGCCTCTTGAGTTGACTTATCTTCTTTTTCTTCTTGCTGAGCTGCTGTCGTTGCTTTCAAAATGGAGGATAGATCGGAAAATCTAAACGATGAATTTCTCGAAAGAGAATTTGATTCTTCTGTCGGCATTGATGTCTCTTGCAGAGTTGTCAATAAGTTGCGTACAGCTTTGGAGTTTGGATTCGACATAGTATCAAAGTTTGATATTCGGAATATGGAATATGCTCGAATGGTGGATCTTTTAATAATGACAAGTGAACCCCGATTTCCTCTCATTTATAAGAGGTAGAATTTAAATTAATCCCCACCAACAAAATAAAATCTAGGCAAAGACAAGTTAAAAAATTACAGTCGAATCCTCTATACTTTTATTACGTGTTCTTGTAAGCAGAGAACTAAGACCTTTCCAGGGGTTTTTCCAGGGGATTAAGATTGCCGTCTTCAATAAATGTCGGCTGTATTTATGAATCATGTTACATACATAGAATAATATTATATATTTAACTTAAATAAATTTAGCTCTAGTTAATTTTTCTATTATTAAAGTGCATAGTTTAATTGAACCAATCGAAAATTCCTTTATAAAATTTTATCTAATTCTTAGTCGTCATATTGTTAAATATAACAATATATTCAATAAAAGTTTCAAGCATCTCCAAGCATACATAAATATTAGTTGATTAGTTCAATCGTAAGATATAAACTCATTAAAGAAAATGAATATATAATTTATTGTTAAATGTTTTTTAAGCAGAAAAACTTTAGTTTACTTCTAAAGTAATTAATAGTCTAATACTAAATAAAAAAGCTGAGTAAATTAGGTGTGTAGATGAAAATTGATATTGATCTTATATTTTATTTAAATATTCAATTGAACCATATCAATAGTCACACTTTCTTATTGCAAAACAATTGAAAGAAATTGTCGCACTCTGCTGTTGCAGAAATTCATTCAGAGCGGTATACAGTCGTTCCAGAGGATTAAATCCTCGACTCCCTCGGGCTAGTAGTGTCTCGTTCAGAGCACGTTGGGGCATCTAGGAATGCTAGATGGATCTTCGCCGCAGTCGAGTCGGCACAGATAGCTTGCTACTAGGTGGTCTGAACTGAAACGTGTGTTTGACACAAGCCTGCGTGATCATCTTCTTACAATTTACGTTCTCACGTTAATTTGTTGTCATATCGAGAATATTTTTTTGATCCTGTAATCAAACAAATACCAGATAATTTAAATAAAAAAAAAATTAACAAAATGAAGATGCATACTTTAATCAGCATTACAATAAAAATTGTCTTTAATTATTATTTAAAATATAAGCTACATTTTCTCAGCAATAAATAATGTCACTTTTGTATGTTTTGTAGACATCATCATAACATCATTTTTTTTAAATAAACTGTATAAAAGAATAATCCATAACTGTCTATGTATATCAAATTAGGGCATGAAAGAAAAATTAATTCAATTGCAAGATATAATATAAATTTTGTACAATATAACGTATATAAATATTAATTATTATTAATATTAGTTTGGGTATAAATTTTAGAAAATAAAAAATTATTACTTTATAGAAATAAATTGTATTTTGAAAATTGATAAAATTAAGCCATTATCGTAAATCTAATTAGTGCATGAAATTTCAGAATTTAAAATATTTAAAATCTTTATAAAATAGGAATTTGTGGATGAATTTAATAAGAAATTTATATTTTGAATTTAGAATTTTAGTATCTTACATTTTTTTATTTATTTAATTAGTATCTTACATGATTAGACATTATTCAAATTTCATTTCTTGAAAAATGTTGTTGATTGATTTAACAATTATGGAAGAAATAAAAATTAAAAATAATAAAATTAATTTGACATCGGCAATATAGAAACATTTTCTATCGATATATAAGTATTTATGCTTTTTTTGCCAATGTTAGACGTATGAAAGATTTAGTTCATATATGCATGCTAGATAGCGATTCACTATACTGTTAATTTATTTGATTCTATATATAACGTGACAATGTAACTGTTGTTAAACAAACAAAAAAATTGCTACTACTAAAATATCTCTTAAAATTTGTCTATAATATTTTCTATAGTAAGTACGTCATTATATACAGAAATTTATCAGACGTCTAACATCGTCATTTTTGTTTTAGTGACAAATTAAGTTAGTAAAATATGACATATTTCCATTTTTTATCTGAGATGTACTTATTAAAATTTTTGACCTTACACGAATCAAATTATTAAATACTTTTTTTTTAAAAAAAAGCTATAGGTTTAATAAAATTATAATTTATTTTAACAATAATTAGAAAGTTATAGTAAATATAGGTATGTACATCACGAGAGAAACTCAATTTTCAGCGTATTAAATAAATAAATATAAACAAGCAATAGGTGCAGATTTTTATCCATTTTTAATACGGATTCAAAATAATTTATAACAGCTATTTATTTCTACCCATTGATCAAGTCATAAAAGCATTCATGAAAATTTGAGTTAAATTCATGGTTCTTACCATTAACGCTGCATGGCTCTTGTCTACCTTGTTTTTTAATAGCAGTCTAAAACAACATCGAGTCGCCGGCAGATTGGAAGACATGGATTTTACAGATATAATTGGCATTGAGATTCGGGTGTTCAAGGGAGCGCGGCGCGCTTACGATGATAAAACCGCGTGAAACCAGCCATTTAATCCAAAATTCCCTCAATTTTATCGTGGTCGGAGCTAAGGAAACGCATGGACGAGCCGCAGAAATAACTACCGCGATTTGGTAAATTGATCGCTCAGGGATTTTATCGCTTAGCTCGGTCGCTCCATTAGCATAAGGTTTCGCGCACTTTATGCTAGCCATATTATGAGCCTTTCGACTGATTTTCAAACTATTACAGTTATTTTCATATTTCAATTGAGTCTCCAACTCTATAATTCTTCTTCCTAATGGTAAAATATTCAATATGTATATATA
>JAPYZB010001298.1:0-18664 GCA_030522745.1 Eupelmus kiefferi | reverse complement strand
GGGACGAGGACAGAGAGAAAGAGAGAGAGCGAAAGAACTCGAAAAAGGGTCTCGGCGGCGCTTATGCGCTAGAAAGAGAGGGAGCGACCTGGCACAGAGCAGAGCAGTGTGCGTGCATGCGCGCGCGAACAGCACGCAGAGAGCGAGAGAGAGGCAGTGCGCGCGCGTCCGAGTAGCGGCGGCTGTTTAGTTTGGGAGCGAGCGGCTTTCGGGCAAGGAAAGCTGACAGAGTGTGCGGTAAAGAGCGCCAGCAGAGCACAGAGAGAGAGAGCGAGAAAGAAAGCGCGCATAGTGAGCAGCAGCAGGCAGCAGCAGTGTGCGTGTGTGTATATAGCCTGGGCGCGCTCTCTCTCTCTCTCTCTCTGCGGCGGCGCGAGTTCGCGCGCGCGCGCCCGACCGCCCGATACACGAGTATATACCTACGTATACAAGAGGACGGAGCCTGCCGCACCGGACGGCGCTCTGGCTCTCTCCGGGAAGTACGCAAAGAGGCACATATAGCCACTCTCCGTCGGCGTCGTTTTTTCTCTCTGCACCGAGGCTCTCGCTGTGTGGAAAGTATAAGGATAGGGAGAGAGCGAGTAGCAGAGGAGAGCGAGAGAGAGAGCCAAGGCGGCATAAAAATGGGCCCGCTGCCAACGTCGTAGGAACGCCTTTGCAGAGCGCGCGCGTTCCATCGCTACACTCTCGCGTCCGTTTCTCTCTCTCTGTCTGCGGGCCGCGAGTTTCTGTGTGCGCGTGTGTGCCTTTTTATTCCGTGCAACTAACGCGCGCGCGCGCGCGACCGCCAGGGAACAGGCGTCGTCGTCGTCGAATTCCGGCGGCGAGAGAGAAAGGAGAGAGAAAAAAAGAGGATAGCCGAGACTTTTTGCGCGCACGCATCCGGAGAGGCTGTAGCAGCAGCAGCAGCGTCTTGTGTCTGCAAAAAATAGAGAAGTGGAGGAAACGGGAGCATAACGTAATCCAGGCAGAGCGAGAGAGAGTCGGTTAAAGGTCTCTTTCTCTGAGTCTCGCTCGCGCGAGGCATAAGTGTGTGTTTTCCACGCGCCGCTCTCCGCGGCCACAGTAGTGTCCGTGCCCCTGTGTATACATATCCACATCTCGCGTGTATACGTCCAGTGTGTGCAGCAGCAGTCCCTCTCTCGGCATCGCGTGCTTACACGCGCGCCGATTAACCTCGAACGTGGAAAGCGGAAAGCAGCCTTCGCCAACACACAGCTAATCTTCCTCTCTCTAGCTGCTCCGAAAAATTCCGGAGCCAGCGCGAAAAGAAAAGAGCCGCGGTCATCCCCCGACCTCCCTTTTTTCGCCAGCTCTCTCACTCTCTCCCCGTGGGAAATAAGCCAGCAGCGACAGAGAGAGAGAGAGAGAGAGAAGGGAGAACGCGCGCGGCTGTAGCCGAGAGGGAAGAGCGCCGTGGCGACAGTTGGCAGTACCTGCGATCAGCTCTCGGCTCTCGGAGAGCGGGAAATACGAGCGGAGGTTTTGGCGCGCAGGGGCGCTTCGATCAGCGGCCGGCAGATGGCCGATGCCGGCGCACGTAAGCCGACGACGACGAGGACGGCAGCAGCAGCAGCAGCAGCAGCAACGGTTCGGGTGCCCATCGCGGCCGGCCATTCGCCGCCACAGCTCACAGCCAGGCAGTAGCCGAGGATCCGGGGAAAAACAGACGGCCCAGCAGCAGCAGAAGAGAGAGAGAGAGAGAGAGAGAGCCGAGGCCTGATTATAATGAGCCAGCAGTAGATCGAGTCTACCAGTGGCCAGGCCGTCCGCATATACATATACACACAGGCTCGCACACGAGCCGGCCTCGTGGCGCCTGTGCTCTCAGCTTTCCCCCCGAGGAAGCAGCGGCGCCTTAGAAGGCTTAAGACAGTGCTGCTAAGCTTCTGCAGGGAAGGACGTAGGCATGCTGCCGAGCCCGGAGCTCGGGCTGATCTCGTCGTCCTGAGTGTGCGCGTGTTCGCGATTACAGGCAGCGGCGGCGGCAGCAGCAGGCCTCTCCCATCGCGGGGAGAGAGCAGCAGCAGCGAGTTGGATAAGGGCCGTGTGCAGATAGACAGGAGGAGAGAGACGAGCAGCTAACCCGCGGACGCACGACGGGCATCCTCGTCGGCGCATTAGTAAAATGGAGACGGCAAAGAGGCGCCGCTCTTAACGCACACATACACGAGCGCAACGAGAGAGAGAGACAGAGAGATTTCGTTCGTCTCGCTCGCTCTCCCTTGGCCCCGTGGGGCCCCCCTTTAAATCGTGTGTGCGTCCGGTGCACGTATACGTGCGCACATACACACAGAGACAGAGAAGAGCAGCAGCAGCAGAGGACGACGAGGAGAGCTGCCTCGCGGGAATCGAGGAGGAACAGCCGGTTGCTCGGGCTGTGCGGCAAGATGCGCCGGAGGCACTGACATCGTCGAGGATTTGCCAGCGAGGAGCCCCCACAAGCAGCAGAGCAGAAGTAAGTGCAGCCTCGCCGTCTTCTACTGGTCTTGGCTTTTGTTTCCTTCCTCTATATCTTTTTTTCTCGCATCTGTCCACGTTCTTTTATTCGCCGTAGACGGGCTACGTTTGGCTCTTATCTCATCCGCTCGTCCTTCGTTTTCCTTGGTTTTATTATGAATAGCGGCATGTTGTTGGGGCTCGACCGGGGGGACATCGTCGGGAGCCTGCCGGGAGAGCAGCAGCCTGCGCCGACTCAACGGCCACTCTCCCTCTCTCTCTCTCTCTCTCGTACAGAGAGTCTCTTAGCTTACGGTTCTACCGCGACTCGCTCGCTCCTACTCTGTTTCTCTCTCTCCCTCTCTCTGTCTCTATACACTCGCGAGAGAGTCGCGTCGATGCGTTCAAGCATGCGAAAAACTGTCGAGTTTACCTTCGACGAGAGAGCTCTCTTTCTCGCTGGCGCGCGCGGATCTCTTTCGCCACCGGCACGCGCTCCCTCGCGACCTACAGTGTCCTGCAAGTAGCTTCTCCGGGCATCAGCCGGAAAACGTGGCCAGAGAGCTCTGTATCCAAGTGCATCAGGTGCCGATCGATCCTGCCGAAATCGAGCGTTATATACAGAGCCCGATCGGATTGGAAAAAGGCAGGGGAGGGGGCCAAAGCGTGCATATAGCAGTCGGTTTCGGGAACACGTCGCGGATATGCGGCTCTGCATTCGCATGTATATGTATCGGAGGCAGGCTTTTCTCTCCCTCGAGAGAGAGAGCCGGCGAAGAAGCCGCTTGCGCGCTCTCGTTCGACGTGCTAACGATCCGCATGTGCACGCGCAGCGTTGCTGAGTACAACGCGGGGGCAGAGAGCGAGCGAGCGAGAAAGAGAAAGAGAGCTCTTTAAAAGCTCGCTCTCGGTCTCTTCGAACAGGCCGGCAGAGCAGCGGCGGCGGCGCACACGCATGTGTATACAGATCTCTGGGCTCTCTCGCGGCGGGCATGTGTGTTGTAGCGACACACAGGTCGCGACATCAATTCCGACGGAAGTCACTAGCGCGCTCGTATGCCCGTCGACTCTCTCTCTCTCCCGCGTTCTTTTATTTCTTTTTATTTACAAGCGCGAGAGAGCGAGGCACGTTTTTCGCGCTCTCTGGGCTCCGTGCACATGTAACGAGGGGCCGTTCAAGAATAGGAAGGACGAGAGTGCGAGTGAGAGAGCGAGGGAGAGAGAGAGAGAGAGAGAGAGAGAGAGAGAGAGAGAGAGAGAGAGAGAGAGAGAGAGAGAGAGAGAGAGAGAGAGAGCTGCCGCTCTAACACATACAGACTTATAAGAGCGTGTAGCTCTCCGAGTGTCGTCGTGGTGTCGCTTTCTCTCTCTCTCGCTCGCGCGAATACAAGCGCACAGGCTTAAAAGGAGAAGAGCTGCTGCTGCTGCTGCTCGAGAGAGAGACTCGGGGAGATACACACAAGTGTATACGTATATCTGCATGTATATATAACGTATATAAGAGGCTCTCTTCCACGCTTATACAGCTCCTCTCTTTTTGCCCCGCGCTTTATTTTTCGCTGCTCTCGCTCTGCTATACACTCGCATATCGGCGCCTTTACTATTCCCTCCTATACATCCATACGACAACACGACGAGAGAGAGAGAGCTGGCTAGAGCCGCGTAGTATACAGACGTTAACGCGTATACACACCGCGGGCGCCACGTTCCACAGGCGAAATTCCTCGCAGCAGCAGCAGCAGCAGCAGCTACAGGCTCGAGCGAGCGTGAGGTAGGTGTAGCTTCTCGTGCGGGCACGCGTAAGCGAGCGAGAGCCAACGGTAACGAGCATGACGCGCGTTAATTGCGGAGCCACTACGCAGCGCGCGCGCAGCTGATCGCCTGTGTGCGTGCGTAAGCGCGAATACGGTAGCTCTTGTGTGTATATAGTAGCCCACTACTGCTGCTCCGACTCTCTCTCTCTCTCTCTCTTGCCTCGATTACGCTATGCGCGCTCGGAGAGCGGGTGTCCCCGCGCTCGCGCACGATAAAGATAGACCGGAGAGCGAGCGAGAAGGAGCGAGGGAGAGAGAGAGGTGGGGAAAGAGATTGACACGAATATCTATTGTGCCGCGCTGAACTCTCCGTGTTTAAGGCGCTTTTCGGAGTCCGGGATAGGATAGCCGCAAGTGCACGAAAAAAGATCGGGAAAAGGGAGAAAGCGCCGCCTCCGCGAGGCTGTGGGCTTGGAAAACGGGTTTCGGTTCGCTTTTCGACTTTTGAACGAGCGCGGCGAGATCGTCGGCAGAGATAAGAGAGGAGCGAAGGGCTGCGAGAGCGCTGGCTTGCGTGCTAATGATCATCATGCTGTTACGGAGCTGCTGTCGCTCAATAATTCAATATTGTTGTTAACTTTATTGAAGACAATATTTTCTCGATATCAGAACTCCTTCTTAAAACTCTCCAAAGTTTATTGCACCCTACATCCGTCGTACCGGCTACTCTCCGCTCGCACGTACACATACACCCCTGTTGCTCAACCCGCTCTCTTTTCCACACACAGCTCAACCTTTCCTTACATCCCCGCTTGAAACCTCGCCTCAAATTGTATTTTCCCTACACGCGGCAACTCAGCTATACACACACAGCAGCCCTGAACGCGCCCGCGCGGAATGGATTTGTCGATCGCGCGCTCCACGCATCTACATAGATATAGCGAGAGCACGAGAAAGTCGAGCAGGCGCGCGCGCGCGCGGGCTGCAGCAGCAGCACGTGAGAGAGCAGCGGCCGCTCTCTCACGGCCCGGCCGGCAGCCGGTGCGCGCTCTCTCCCCAGCAGCGCCGGCAGCCAGCCGGGGGATCGATATTTTCAAAAAGCCAGAGAGGGAAAGAGAGACACGGCAGATATAGAGCAGCCGGCTCCGAGAGAGCCGAGACCATTCCGAAAATAGGGTTTCCTTCACGTGCATGGGAGACAGAACGGGGGGGCATGAGAATTTTTCGCGAGAGGAGGCGGGCAAGGGTGCGAGGGCCATAGAGAGAGGTGGACAGTTTGGGGTGGGTTTGCTGATTTTTGGGGAGATCGATGAATTTGGGATGGTTTTTAGTTTTGGGGGAACGAGAATTTATGGCTGTCTGGTTTAATTTACGGGTTTTCTTGGCAGAGTTTGGTGTAATTGATTTCGTATGGCTGTCGTTGGGCGATCGGAAATTTGTCTTAGTTCTGACAGACACGTAGTTTTTAGAGACTGCATTATACAAATTAGCGAGGAGCGAGAAACCGGTTACAAGCTCCGCGTTCCACTTGTAGCTTTTGAGAATGACTTTTTTGTAGATGCAGAATTTGAATTTCTTTTTACATTCCGAAGTAATGTAACCGCGATCGCTAATGTATTTTGAAACGATTTTAACATAATAGTTAGGCGTAAAAGTAACGTTTCCCGCATTTTTTCTGCATTAAATTTCGAATAAACTACAGCTTTACTTCAACAGTATAACATAAGTGCGAACAAAAGTCAAAATTAGCCGTGCGTCCCGCCTGAATTTCGCGACGGTTAAAAAAAGACACCTTTCAAGGAAACTTATCTAAATTTCTTATTTACATTACAACGTACATAAAAGAAAGCGATTAAAACTTCTCTTTCTCACTCTCCGCGCTTAACAAAAGTATTAGCGACCAAATTTACATATCATTCAGCAACAAAAAAAAATCATCCCGTCCGCTCCCGGCCACGTCGTAAAAAGCCCGCCAACAATACGCGAAACTCCGGAGCCGGCGCCGCTTGACCGCGACAAAAGCTCATTAGAGCTAATTGAAAAGACCCCGGCTAATTTGCGCGCAAGATTTTCCGCGTACTACTCTAACTTGCGCGCATCCGACTGTTCACCCAAGAGTCTCCGCTCGCAAATCTGCCTCTTCGTCTTCGGGCAAAAGTACCGTTAACACGCATAGAACCGGCCTCGTATATGCCTGTCTGTGTATGCGTAGGCAGCGGCTCGAGGTTAACGTCGATCGGGGGAGGGCTACGGGCAGGCTTTGCGCGCGTAACGATATTTTGCAATAATTGCGGCGCGCAACGAGATTACGAGCGCTCAATTAAGGGTGTACTGTAGCTGGCGGGCAGTCTTTGGAACGCGCGCGCTCGCTCCGGGGGTTGTGTTCGTGTCGGCTTGTAAGTAAAGGTGAAAGGCAAAGTGTATACGCGCGTGCAGCTGGGGTAATGGAAAAAGCGCGCGAGCGCCCGGTCATCGATTGTCGGCTAAAGGACACGCGCACGCGGAGCCCTATTTCTCACGTCTGTATGCATTGCGTCAAGGATTTTTCATGGATGATGCAGAAGCGTTTAAGGAAGAAGGGGGACGATTACCCGCGCAATTTTTCGAAGGGACGAGCAGCTGACGAAGCAGAGAGAGAGCGAGCTTCGGCTTTTTAAACACCTTAAGGGGCGCAGATGCCTTCGGCGCGTGACAATCGACGATCGTCGATTGTCTAGGAAGAATCTCGGAGCTCGCTCCGGCGGGGGCATCTGCCTTGGAGGCGCGCTTGCGGAGGGTCGAGGGGAGGGGGAGAGTTCGAAGTTTTTAACAGCGTTTTGCGAGAGAGCGCGCGCGACTCTCGATATCTCTCGCTCGATTCTCACTCGGATTAGTGGCCCGAGCTAATTTATCGCGACGCCGCCACCGCCGCTGTGCTCCGAAAAGAGAGAGGAAGTTCTAATAATATCCTAATTCACGTGGCGAAGTGCTCGGCGCCGGACGACCAAGTAGGCCTGGAGAGAAAGAGAGCCGAGGGATCGAAACAGGTGTTGTGCTGATTGATTGGGACTGGCTAGATTCGTGCCTTTAATGGAGAACATAACCTTAAATTCAGATGTCAGTGGTACGTTAATTTCTTGGCCCGGGGGAAATTAGCAGACGAAAAATTTTACGCATGCCCACGTGTGAATTCTTTCTTTCTTTTTTTTTTAAGAATAAAATTGAAACCCCATTCGATCGAAAAAAATTCCAATTTTTCCAAAACTCACGATTAGCATCAAAATTTATGAATGAACACACAAACCGTAACCGAAATTCCGTTAAAAATGTAAAGTAGAAACCGAAATTTTAAGAAAAAAAAGCACCCGAGCCAAGCATCGTCGCGTATATACAGCAGAAAACTAATCTCGTAGATTAAAATTTCTGTAAAGCACTCGTTCCGAAGTATCTTATCGTAAATTTTTTTCTCCCGGCGCAGAGCAATGTGCCGCGGGCCGCGGCCGACTAATTCCCACACGGAACGCGCTAGGCACTCACACTCCCGGCCAGCCGGCTGCCATATACGTGTATACTGTGTAAAAACTCTCGTGGTGTAAATCGCTCGAAAGTATCGTCTCTCATTTCGCCCGTTAAATTTTAAGGTTATGTTGTCCGTTTGAGAGAGAGCCAGAGGTGCGTCGCGACGTCGGGCCAGGTAATTGTTTCCACGTCGTCCTCCTGGCTGAGCTAATCTCTCGGCGAGTTGAAAATTTCGTCTAGAAGCTCGCGGGCCTATATGTATACAGTGCGCCGGCGGTGTTCGTTATCGCGACTGCATGCCGATCTTTGGATGTTTTTCGCGAAGCCGTGTATATATACATGTATATGCGTAGAGGCGAGAGTGTAGAAAGAAGGCGCAGGCGCTCGCGTAGAGGCAGACTTCGGGAGTTCGGGGCGAGACTTCGGGGAAAAGCGACGACTCCTGGGAGTGTGTGTAAAGAGAGAGAGAGAGAGAGTAGCAGAGTTCTGTAGAGCTAGCGCGTGTGCGAGATTTAGGCGGCGATAAGGGGCAGAGAGCGAGAGAGCTTTGAAATGTGCACGAGGCTTCGACGACTAGCTCGGCGGGTATACTGCGGGTGCGCATATATGCAGAGAGAGAAGTAGAGAGAGAGAGAGAGAGCGGTATCGTTCCATATAGATAAACAAAAAACACCGCCGCCGCAGATATCGACTTCCGTTTCTTGGACGCCCCCGAAGTCGTCGTCTCTCTTTCCCCGCGTGCGCGTTCTCCTGCCTCTTCTTTTTTCGCGCGCTCTCTTTTTTTGGTGTACATACTACACACAGGCAAAGAGTCGTCCTGCTCTCTCTCTCTCTCTCTCTCTCTCTCTCTGGCGTACAGGTACCCCCGGGTGTGTGCGCGCGCTCTCGGCAGAAAGAAAAGACCTTTTGAAAACCGGTAACTTTAGAGAAGGAAGAGAGACGAGAGAGCGCGCGCGCTGAGAATGCGAGAGGGGGCCTCCTCGCGCGCGCGCTCGCAGAGAGCGAGTAAGAGAGAGAGAGAGAGGCCGATTATGCGAGAGAGAGGAGAGTGAGAAAGAAAGAGAGCCCTGATCTTCTTTCTTCCCTTCGGAATGCTGCGCTGCCGAAAGTCCTGCACTGTAGCCAGAGAGTAGAGGGAGAAAGACGGAGCTGCGGCTCACGCCCTTCGACGGGACGCCATTGCGCGGCTTCTCTCTCTCTCTTTCTCTCTCCTCTCTCTCTCTCCCTTTTGCCCTATGCGAGATTTACGATTAGGCCGCAATTTCGGCTCCGGAGAAAGCTCGGACGCGGATGCTCGCGCGTTCGCTCTCCCGCCCGTGCGATATGAGACTCCAATGTTTTCGCTCTCTCGCCCCAGCATATATGTATGCCTGCTAGCCTGGACTTCCTGTTTTTCTCCATTCCTCTATATACAGTATATATATTTGTTTATTTGCCCAACTGACCGCTTCGTAGCTTACTATTAAACTTTTCATTTCTCCAATAAGTAAGCTCAACGGGCATATAACGTCAGCTCTCTTTCTGCCTCGCACTATCAATTAAAGGGCCTTGTACTTTGTTTTTGCAGACGCTCGCACAGCCAGTACGATGCCACGTGTGAAGAGGCAAGTGATGCTGGAGGATCTCGCCAGGCCTGTCACGCCTGACATGGTGGAGACGAAATTAGGTAAATGAAATCTCGACAAGCCGCTCGCGCTCTCGCCCTCATTTTCATCAATTTATCGTCCTTCGCTTTATTTTTAACTTGTATCGACTCTCGCGTGAATCGATTACACTTTTGGCCGCTCACTTTTTAAAGCTCAGTTTCTTCAATGACAAAATTTCGTCAATCACTCTTTTCAATTTACCCTTTTCATTGACTTTTACTAATCGCTACCTTCTTTCTCATCAACAGTGAAGCCAGAATTCGTCGACTGCGATGGATTGCCATATGACGAGGTACAAGCACAGAAAATTGCAGAGGAGACACCGAGTCCCCATCTGCAGGACCATCAGTATGGTCAGACCCCTTGTTACCAGGTGACGAGGCGACCCACACAACCACCTCCCCGAGCCGAGGTAAATATTTATCAGCATGCCTTCTATTTCTCCGGTTGTACGTAAGTCGTAATGTTTAGCATAATCTTATGCAAACTTTTGTAAGAAAGCCCTCTTGTTTTTTTTTTCTGACTCAAAAGTTCTTTTGTTGAAATCTTTAGTTTAAATTGCACCTTTCAACATTTCTTCGAAGCGTTTTTATGAAAGCTTTTTTAAATCTAAGTTTGAAATTTTATTTCCATTGTTTCAACTTTAAAATTTATTTTAATTTCAATAGACTAATTATTAATTTTTTCCTCATATTTGAATGACTATTGATTATTATTTGTTTTTTTTTTTCAAAGATTTCGGTTCAGGCAGTCAAAAGAAGACTGAACTTGGAAGTTGGGCCAAGTCAATCCACCTTCAAAGCTCCAAGAGGCAAACGCAGAAGATCGGGTTCAAATTCACTTACAGGTCACACTCCCACAAAAAGTAAGTGATATCTTTCGTATTACTGATGAAGGCTGAATAAGCGTTTACCACAAAAAAGAACATTCTATAAATATGTATCGTAAATGCGGAAATGTTTTCGTAAACCGCATTTTTGACAAAACCATAAAAACGGAGTCTAAAATATTATTCTATACTACTGAAACAACAGTTTTAATATTTTTTATATTCACTGTATTCGAGTGTATTAACAATTTGTATAAATATCTTACTTCAAGTTTTCAGTTATATTTTTTATATGTAGTAAATTGTTTTTTCTTTCTTTTTTAAATATTAAAATCGTAGTTTTTAAGCTAATATATTTAGCTTAAAAATACTAAAATCTACGTAGAATTTTCATATTTTACAGTATCTCTCTCAATTAGGAATGTTTTATAAAAAAAATTATTACGAAAACCGACAAAAAGTCAGTTTTTTAATGTTAAATCCTTTAACGAATACTACTATTAATAAAAATGTTCTTCTATTTAAAATTTTTAAGTATTCTTTTTCGGAAGCTTTTTGTTAAATCTTTCTTTATAAATCGCGTGATTATTTAGTTATTGCAGAATCGCAAAATAAAGTAACATCCATCTCGAACACTTTTAAATATGATAGTTTAGTCCGAAATATCACAATTTTCCTTATTTTAAGCTTAATTTTTTTAATTATAGGTAAAACTGTGGAAAGGACGCGATATGACACATCTTTAAGTTTACTTACCAAAAAATTCCTCAATCTAGTGGAAGACAGTAACGATGGCGTAGTAGACTTAAATGTGGCATCAGAAAAACTCGAAGTTCAAAAACGTCGTATTTACGATATTACAAACGTTTTAGAAGGAATAGGAATTTTGGAGAAAAAAAGTAAAAATAATATCCAATGGAAGTAAGTCTTACTTTTAAAACATATGCATCATTCAATTCTGTAACAACTATTATATATATTTTTTACTTAAAATAGGGGTAGCTGTCTCCCTAGCAATCAGAGTGATATAGTTGATTTGCGAAGGGAAATAGCAGATTTGGAGGCAAAGGAGAATGCTCTAGACAGGCTGATTCATGGAGCACAGAAAGAGCTTAATGAATTCACCGCTGACAGAACATACGCTTACGTGACGTATCACGACTTACGCTCAGTGGCCGCATACAAAGATCAGTCTATAATGGCTGTAAAAGCGCCACCCGAAGCCACTCTACACGTTCCTCAACCAATTAACAATTTCGGTCAACCCAAGGTTCGTACGACCTTCTTTTCTTGTTTACCACAAAAAACTTATTTTTGTGTAGTTCGTATATTCAAAGAATTCCAGAGTTAGGTAGTTCATTAAAATATTCTAGATTTGTCAATTGGATTTTAAACATTTTTATTTTATTTTATTTTATATTATTTCAAGAAATAAATGTTCTAAAAATGACTCAAGGTTTATAAGCAATAAAATACAACATCGTTAAACATTTTATTATTCCATATTTATTCAGCTTCAAATACACATGAGGTCTACGCACGGTGAAATAGAAGTGTTCCTGTGTCCCGAGGATCCAGGAGTTAAGGCACCTTTGACGCCAGGATATACGACGACAACGGCTTCTTCAACTACGACAACGACTGCGATAGCAGCGACACAATCTCCTGTAACAAAACCTTCAAACGCATCATCTCTGCCCGCGGAATTCTTAATTCATAATGGTGGTGATGTGAAGGTGGAGCCAGTACCTACGACGGAAAACTGCTTAACTTCCCAACAAACCATGCTTTCAGCACTTGCCTCAGCAGGAATGCGAGACGCACTTCTTTGCGAATCTGATGATTTCGGAATCATGGGAGGAGGCAAACTTCAATTACAGACCGAAGATCAACACATGTCTTCAGGTAATAAAATATTTTTAATTTTTTCTAGGTAACTATGTATTTACAAAATACGTGTCAGTATAGCAAATTTATGTACATTTGATTGAAAATAGTACAAAATTAGATAACTTCTAAAAGCTGTTACTATCATAGCCACATTTTTTTATGTTATCAGCTATAACCAATGGTTTCCACGAAGATAGAATAGCCACTCCCTGCCGGAACTCTGACTGTGACTTGTGTAGTCATTATTAGTCACATCACAGGCAGAGTTCTAGTTAGGTAATGGTTCATAACATCAGTGAATAAAAGCAAGAAAAGGAATATTGCTTTGTAAATGTATTTTAAATATACTGGATAAAACGAGGCGATCTTTTGTACTTTATATTAGACACTTTAATTACTATGTCATAAGTATTTTGTAACTATAAAATAGTAATAATTGTATATTTTTTAATTTCAGACATGAGTATTCTTGACTTTGGAGAGTCACTACTTTCACTGGAGCCACCGCTTTCAGAAAGCGATTACTCGTTTTCACTGGGTACAGAAGAAGGCCTCTCAGATCTCTTCGATTTACAATTTTAATTCGCCGGCATCGCAAAGACAATATTTGCATCGATTATTTTATTAAGTTGGGTTCGTCTCCGTGGGGAGTTTATTTAGCTCTTCGTGAAACGCAACTTTGTACTTAGTGGTACCTGTCGTAGACTCAATAGAGTCATTGTCGTTAATCTGTTTTCTTCTCAATTTCATCAAACATCAAGGAAGGCACTCGAGACTCTGTTCGATTCACATTTTCAAAGATGAATAAAAAACAGTAAATGTCAGAGTACACATATCATACGTTGGCAGAATAATGTATCAGTTTTTGGGTTTTTAGTTTACCGTAATGGGAATCAACAGTTATTAATTAATTACGGGACTAAACGTAAGCCTTCGTAATGCAGCGAACGACGCCTAGGGCTATTTCCGTGCAATTTAGATTTGTGTATAATAGTGCGACTAAAGGTTGCTCACGTGTCTGAAATAATACGAGCATGATGGAATGCAAGAAGCGAGACTGCTAGAATATACGATTCTAGATTATATACTATACTTTTTTTTTGCGTGGATCAAGAATTTGCAAAGCATCTTAGATCTGAATTGTAATATATTATTTTGTTTAATGTTCGCGCCTAAGTTCATAATATGGACGCACTGGATCTAAGATTTTGTAATGCAAATCGAACTTTGCAGACTTACACGAAGAAGCTACGCTCTGAGCTATTAATGGTCTCTAATTTTTTTTCTTGAGAGGGTATAAACGTGAACGTGTGTTAATAAGAACGCATGTGTATTAGAGTATTTGAATGTGTGTGTGAAAAAATGATTGATTAAAAAAATAAATCAATCAAATTAAATTCACCTTTAATAGATTTTTGTATAATTACTTTTCGTGGTTCGTTTTGTACCCATGTACCTTGCTTAGCACTCACATAAGAAAAATATATAAAAGTACCTTAATTACGTTGACTGATTATTGTCCAGCGTTAATGTTCAAAGCTCATCACATATTTCAAAAACAAAACTCGAGTGTCGAAACTAGGGAGTGGCGCAACAAAGATCCTTATATCGTCAAGTATAAACGCATATTTAATATCATAACGATTGTCTAAGATTTATTCAGGACACAATGTCATTCTGAACCTGATTAAGGGGTTTTCTAAGGAAAATTTAATTTTCACTTATCAACTTATTAAAGATCTTTATCAAGCCCTCACAATAAAAACTAGTATTACCATTTTAATATTCTGCTATGATTATTATATTCATTTAGAATGATTGATTTTTTTATCAAAAGTTTATTTTATATTTCGAGCCAATATTTTATACTACTTTTGCATGAATAATTATTATTACATACTACATGTTTCAAATCGAAGTAATTTTCCTTAGGGACCCCTTAAGGATGTACTCTAATGTACAAATTAGGGTACGCCCAAAGCCATAGTGCCTACATTATATTGATCACACTTTTCTGCAATTGTAAATACTTTGTATACCTACATATGTATAATTGTAAGGACGTAACGGTACCAACGGACAAAAAGATACTACTGTTAACTCAGTACGCTTATCATAAAATGTATCAAATGATTAGTTATTTTTAATTCTCAACATTATTATTGCTATGAATATTATTATTAATATTATTATATTATATTATGATTATTAATGATTATTATTAAATCATTAAAAGAGAGAATGTTAGTTTATGTAGTTACTTATAATCTATTCATTTGAAGAGAAGATCTTCATTTTTGATCATCCGACGCTGCTTCGACATAGTTCTTTGAGTAACGGTTCATGTGTTCAAAATAAAAACAAAAATAACGCCTGTCGAATTAAGTTTTTATTCAAAAATGTAGATCAAGCTCCCAATAAATTGTACACCTATTTACTCACATAGTAGAACTTTGTGCAAATAAACAAAACTTAAAATGGTTTTCTTTGTGTATTAAAAATACTGCACAATATAGCTAACAAAAATTTTGTATTATAAATAATTAATCTTTTTTTTTTTTAAATATTCTATACGAAATATCAATTAAGTTTGGGCATTCAATAAAAAATTGTATATTAGAAACGTGTTTTGTTAATTTGCACAAAGCTTATACTTTAAAAAACTGTACGTTGTCAGCGATAAGTAGAATTATATGTATGTAGTTCTGTTCTTTTTCTTATTTTTTTAATGAATTAAAATTCGAAAGAAAGCGCGCATTAAAAAATTTTTCGTTAAAGTGCATTATAGTGAGAACATGTATGATATTTTCTATTCAATGTTACATAATCGCGCTATCGATGCATAACTCCTTGTTTTATTTAACAAAGAAAAAAGAATAACAAAGAATATGTCCTACAATTGTTTTTAACAGTATGCCGTTAGTCGGCAATGCAAAATATCTGGACGGACCGCGACGTTTCCGTCCGACGCTGTTTTTTTATAGATCCTTTTTTATTCTACAAGAATCACAGCTAGTTTCGCCGCAGAAATTGTCACTGAGGTTCAACATTTTGCCGGCATAGCGAATGGAGGCAACAAATATCCCAGTTCAATTCCTATATTTCATTGAGTATTTTGTTTTTTTTTTATCTTTGTTTTTCACTTCTAATTGTAAATTTTTATCTTTGAAAGTCAAATGCTTCAAACGAAATTTCTCGTAGCGAAACTAGC
Source organism: Eupelmus kiefferi (assembly GCA_030522745.1). Lineage (NCBI taxonomy): Eukaryota > Metazoa > Arthropoda > Insecta > Hymenoptera > Eupelmidae > Eupelmus > Eupelmus kiefferi. The sequence continues at coordinate 3,397 of JAPYZB010001298.1, read as the reverse complement.
GGTAAAAACGAGCGAAAACGAATAGTGTAAACTAAGTGAGGATCAAGAGATTGCGAATGCTATTTGTTGAATTTTGGATAAAGTAAACGTTTAGAAGGGAGACATTTTTTTTGTTTATCGCGCGCAAGTTCTCCCTGTTCAACGTTCTTGGTTTCTAGAACTTACGAGAATCGGAGCACTGGGCGACTATGCGAATGTCAAGAGTTTTGGCAGTGACAATTGACTCGTAGTTCTGTAAATAAAAAGAAAAGAAAAAGTAAGAGAATGCCAGAATATGAAAAATATTATAAAATATAATCTTGTGTAACGGGATGAAAACAGGCTTTATCATTTTATAAAATCATAATTCCTTAAAATACATTATTCATGAATGTGTTAAATTATGCCATCTAAAATTCGTGCGATTTTTAATCCATTGGAGTTTGCAGTAACCAAAAGAAATATCGTATGTACATTTTATTCCAACAAACTTTGCAATAAAAAATGTCGGGAATTTAATTTGTACTTTATTCACATTTATTATTTAATTTAATTTACAAATATAATTTTTGATTATTCAATAATGAAACAATTTACCTATTGTTTTTAATGTATATTTAATACTTTAAATACTTATATATTATTATAGTTAATATTTCCTTAGTAATAAAAAAATTTTGTAAATTTATATTTTTAATGAAGTATTTACAATAATAATTTTATTAATTTTGAATCATTATATTGCCTAAAATTTGATTTTATTTATTATCAACATTAAACCAAATTTTATTATAAATATTCTTAATAAAAAAACATTTTCATGTAGATTATTTATTTTGTTCAAAAGGTTATTTTGTTATTTGATTAAATAACAAAGATAAATTGTTCAGATAAATAATTACAAATTAGGTAAAATATCTACGCTAGGAATAGCAATTGAAGAGTTAAATACACAGGTTATTTTTTGTGCCTCTGAACATAATTAAAAAACACTTGGTACGGTATTTTCGACAAGATAATCTTTCTAAATCCAACTGCGCAGCAAGTTGCTTAATTATTGTATCCTGCATAATTCTGTGGCTTTCAAGAAATTTTTTCTGTAATAGTCTGCTTAAATATTACGAATTTAGAAGTAAAATTCTTTTTGAATCATATGGAAGAAATCTGAAATTGGTCATTGATCTAAAATGTTAGTTGCCAAACAATTTTTAAATATTGGTTATAGATAAATTAATAAGTAATCATAGTAGCTAAATAACATAAGTAATAAATGAATAGCTTTTTCAAATCTACGTTAATTATTCCTTGACATTAATTATTTCGTCATTTTTTAATTGAAAAAAGAAATCTTATAAGCAGGTTGACGTTTAACTAGAAGAAAAGATTGACGATTAGATATACTTACTAATAAAATTAAAAATTGGACAAATAAGAATGTCTTAGTAATCTTTAAAAATCGTATAAGATTTGAACATCGATTGCCTTAATGTATTCAAATGTTTTACAAACTACCACTTTAAATATTAAAGTCGGTTAATAAACAAAAATTTTTAAATCCATTCAATATTTAGTAACAACATTTTTATTTTTCATATCTTTATTAATTACTGACAGTAGTACATCATGCAAAGAGAGAATAAAAATTAAATTCAAATGTATTTAAAGAAAGAATTATATATAGGGAGAAATTCTTTATGTCGCATTTCTCGTTTCTTGACTTCAATTATTTACTAAATGACTTTAATCTTGATTTAAACAATAGATAAGAACATTGACTTTGTGTCTCAGGTCGTAAAAATTTGAAAATGTATATCAACAATTAATTATTATGAATAATGCTAAGACCAATAAAATAAGAAACGTTTTTTGTATGGTTTCCCCTTAGGAATTTTTTACTATGCTTTCACTTTGTTTGAGAAAAATCCCATAAGAGAAAGATACTCCAAAAAATGTACTGTTTTTGCAGCGAATGTAATACTTTATTCCCTATTAAACTTATTAACCTTCAATTAAGACAAAATGAAATTAAAATTTAAAAATATGAAATAGAATATGAAAATTATTATAAAATATATAAGCTTGTGTAACGGGATGTAAACAGGCTTTATCATTTTTTAAAATCATAATTATATTAAACTTATTAAAAATTTGTTAACAATTCAGTTAAGACAAAATGAAATTAAAATTTAAAATTAAGAAATCTTTAAAATGTTACAATAACCCAAAGGCGAAATTGAAATAATTTATCTACAAGGTCGAAAGAAAAAAGTTTATGGAAATAATACGCCGCAACGTGCTCGCTTTTTAAGTGAGTGACAATAACAGTTGAGTTGGAAATAATAGTATATTACGCACCTATAGAGATAAAGAATTGGTGGGTCCATAGCACGTGTAGATTCGGCTCAGGTGGCAAACATGTGCCATATTAATTTATATTAATTTAAAATTAAATTTAAAATTATTGAATTTCAATGATTACGAGCATTATGATATCCAAGCAGATTATGTAAAAGAAAAAGTTACTGAGAGCCAATTTGTCTATACGATTATATATTTGCTACATCTATACTTAAATTTGAGTAATAGGTGACTAAATGATCTTTAACATACAGAAACATCATTTTTCATAATTATTTTCTTCTCGCGAATTCATATGTAAAAATAATATTTGAATAAATTATAAAATTAAAATTATTTTTTCTAATTTGAACAATTTATAAAATTAATTTAATGATTTATATTACGCAATTAAAATAAATGACTGACAATGGGAGAAAGTGCGTCTAAGTAGCTCACTTATTAGTATTGTTTTTTTTATTTTTAAAAAAATAGAATACAAAATTTTGAATTAACGAAATTTAACTTAACATAATTATGCAGCTATAAAAATTTTAAGAAATAATTTATTTTTTAGATTTTATTTTTTAGAAAAAAATTTTTGTTATCAATTCTTTGAAAATATGAATGGGTAAAATATAATAATAAGGCAATTAAAGTACAAAAAATTTATATAGTTTTTTTAAATGTTAAAGCCAAGATTAAAATCTTTCAAATAAACAAAAATTGAAAAAAAACTTGTATAGTTGAATTTTAAATCTTGATTGAAGGTAATCAAATAATTTTGCCTTTTTGTTATGATTTTTTTTATAGAAATGAGCTTTATTAATTATTTAATGACAAATTCAGTTTTGTGGTAAATCCATTAAAAATATTGCATAACATATTTTCGATTTGTAAAAAACATTCACAGTTAAAATTTTTCATGATTTTCTACTTATTTGACGAAAACCGTACGTGAGTTTGTGAATGAAATACTAGTTATGACTTGGAAAAATTGCAATTTTGCCAATTAAAAGATACAAGTACAAGTATACTTCAAAGCATAATATGCTTAAAAGTAATTGTGTACACATACTTG
>JAPYZB010001297.1:0-17726 GCA_030522745.1 Eupelmus kiefferi | reverse complement strand
GTTTGAATATTTACATCTACAGTACTCGTACAACATTCAAACTCTATGATTTCCCCCTGCACCGCGCGTCCCTCATAGCGGTAGCCACCCTCCTTAAAACTTTTAATTTCTATTTCCAAAAAAGTATAATCTGAAAGTTTTTTTATATTAACTTTTTTATTCCAAGGCATTAAAGATTAGTACAAGTTTACGGCTCGCAAAAACACGTCTAACAGAAACAGTCCGCGCATAACTGTAGTGACTCTAACTACAAATTTTTTCATGCGTACGTCCAAAAGGCGATGTTAGCGAAACAGAAAGCAACGGCGTAAAAAAGACGCCTCGAGGAGTCGTAAAGGCGCCTCTTTCTCTTTGGATACGCACGAGCGTCTCTTTCTCTTTTACGCTTGCGGAATTAGTTCCAGTTTCAAACGCGCGCGAGGGTCTAAAAGGGGGAGAGAATATTTTTCACGCTGCTTTCCATATTCCTAATTTTCTCTCGTGGAACGGTATCGTATATTGTTCCAGGACGAAAAAAGAACAGTATTAAAACCGATGGCAGGGACGATATAGCCCAGGCTCTACATTTATATTTTCCGGAAAATCCAGTAAACAAAGGACAAACGGAGAGTAGACAAAAACTACTTGACAGTTTTTCATTTTGTTTTTTTTTTGAGTTTCAAATCAAGCGAGTATACCTACGCTTGACAATCGATTAACGTATTTACAATTTAGTTCTGTCAAAAACATTCGAAATTTTCCATGACTTTTTCGCTGTTAAAGCTTCTGAGTAAGTGTTTTTAATAATTGAAAAAATAATTTGAAACCTAACTATTTTGTGGACTAAATGTTAAAATCAATAATTATCAACATTTTTCATTTAATAAATCTTTTTCTTCACATATGTGCCACTTTTAATCTTTTAAGTTTTATACCCTCAATTTATGTTTTTAATTTAAAATAATAAAAAATAAAGAATTAAGAATTAATTATTAAAAAGAATATATGTATATCGTTAATCACTTAATGACTTAAATCAAATTAAGTTTTTTTTTTATAATGCTTGAATCAAGTATAAAATTTTTCTAGATATTCATAAAATACGAGATACTGGAAAGACTACTACATATTCGAAATATCAAGTTACTCATGGGAAGTTGGAGCTACTCGGAATGAATAAAATGTCATTTTTGGTACTTTTGTAGTACTTGGCAGTACTTTGTGTACAATATATTAATTAGTTAGTCAATATGTAAATTGTTATCATAATTTTGTACAACTAAATAATTTAGAGTAACTTTTCTTTCAAGTCTCACTTTTTCCAAGGAATAACTTAATTTGACTCATCAAGCTAAGTTCTAAGTCGAAAAACTTAAATTTTTAAGTAATTTCACACTCCTAATTTTGTTTTACAATAAATTTAGTCACACTAATAAAAAAAATAGTAAATGCGAATGCTAAAAGAGTATTTTAAAAGTTAAAATTGTAAAGAGGACTGTATTTTTTGAGAATTATAAACTTTTAGATGAGTGTTTGATGCAAAATCAAAACCTCGAGTTAATATTCCAGTATTTAATTATAATGTTGCCTAAAGAATAAGACATACAAATGTTAACAATATTAACAACAAAATTAAAATAATGTTTAATTTAAAATTAATTTAATTATGTTAATTTTAAATTTGATAGTCTGAAAAAAATAATTTAATATTTTGCAGATCCAAGAAACATTCTGCATTAGTAATAACTCTAAAAACGATTCTTTTTTGCTAAAACATAAAAAGATTTCCAAATAATTTCAGGTAGCTAATGGCTATACATATTATAATTATTACAAAAGACTGATTTAAAAATTATAATTTGTTTTCAATGCCATCACGACCAAAATATTTTAACAATATTTTTTATTATAGGATGGAGTTAATCGAGCAAACTTTTACTATTAAAATTCTTTATTCTTCTTTTAGGGCTTTTGAGTGAACTATTTTACTATCATGACTTGATGCATCAAAAAATCTTTCGCTTATGCGCATTTTAAAGTAATTTAAAAGCGGATAAGTATACCGAATTTGCAATTTGCTCGATTAGCCCCATTCTGCAGAACATTCTATTTTTCATATATCTAAAATCAATGAAAGTATATGCAACTGTTAATCTGAATTACTAACTTTCATAAATTACAAAAATTTATTTAAGCATGCACTACAATTCAATATCACAATATCTACGAAAAAAGTGATAAAAAATTCCAAAACCAAAACAAAATGGTGATTCTTTTCTTCAAGCTTTTAGGACTATTTACGAGACAATCATCGATTTGTCATCGTAATATAATACTTTTTCCTAAAAAAAATGAGAAAAAAACCGAGCATGCGGAAATGAATGGTGGCGTGCCAATACCAAAGCATACACATACATACAACCGTGCGAAAGCCGGCCAAATTTTTTCTCTACCCACGGCCAGTATGGCTCTCTTTGTACACCAGAAAATAATTCGACCAGACCGCAAACGATTTCAACTCGTCATTCATCGCCATTACCATCATCATCGCACTCTCATTGTCATCGTCAAACCATCACGCGCGGCTCTCTTCATACGAATTTCGGTTTTTCGTTGCAAAAGTGTGTATGTCATCAGCGTGCAGCTTACCGCTGGGTTATTCTCCTCGGTTCCTTTTTTTTCCTCTCGTGCACGAGTCGTGTCTCTCTCTCTCTCCCCTCTAGCTGCAAATACTCTCTCTCTCTCTCTCTCTCTCTTTTTTTTATCTCTCGCACTCTCTCTCTTTCTTACGGCATATTCTCTATCGCGCTCTCTCAATTCTCGCTCGCTCTCTTTTCTCAAGCGAATCACCAATCATCCAGGATGCAGACGGAGCGCTCCTTCTTCTTCTTCTGCAAAAGAAAAGTGGAGGAGCCCACAAAACAGGAGCATCAGTACCAGCGGAGAAACGAAAGAACAGAAAATTGAGGTGCGCGCACGCGCGCCCGGCAGGCGAATATTGTGCGCCAGGTGGGTATTATACACGAAAATTACTGAGATCCCGGCGTGTATCCGGCTCTCGGGACTAATGATAAAAAAAATGCAGGGTAAATATTTGAAGGAAGATGTTACTTTGCTTACGGAGTGTGTAATTTTTGGCTGTACCCATTTTTCAGAAAAATAGTTAATGTTTTGATGTAATGTGTAAAAGAAATAAATGATTGTGTGATAAATTAATATGTAAAAATAAGCATGAATGATGTTATTAGCGTTTTCTATATCTTAGTTGTGTTAGTTGAAATATTTTAAATCATAAAATTGTGAATTAACTTAATTCGATAAGAATTGACTTAATTCATGATACGATAAAAATTAATTATATAGATTAGATGTTGATTAAGCAAATGGATTTATAAGTTTTATTTAGTGATTTCATAACCAAGAATTTTTTAGGAAGATTTGCTTTGGAAAATTTTCAGTAATATTATTAGACCTTTTTCATGCGTTTCACTTTGATTGGTATTATGAAATGCTGAGTCGTTTTGACCGCTTTATCCTCGTCATACAAACTTTTTGTCAAATATATCAACTAATCTGAGCTACTTTGTGAATTACGTCATAAAAAAAATTTGAAAGTTGACTTTATAATAATTAACATAAATTTTTTTTATAAAGTTCTCCCAGTCAGTTTTTCTAGTATCTCGATTGCGAAGCAATCCCATTTCTTACCAAACCATTATAAAAATTATATGCAAGACAATCACCACTGTCACTCTACCAACTACATTATTTCAGACACATCCGTCAGCGCAAAACAGTCCAGCGTCGCTGCTGCAATTTCCCTCCCAAATTCGAGCCGCCGCAAAACGCAAAACGAGCTCGGGAAAAAACTGATCAATCAAGCAGACGGCTCGTGTGTGCCGACGAGATAATTCTTTTATCGCAGTGCAGTATTTTCCATTGCGTATCCAGAGCCCGCATGTCTGTCCGTACGGTGGCAAAAATAAGCCACGTGCGAGAGCGAGCGCGCGCTTGCGCGTCATGGGGGCCTTTTCTAAGAGCATTTTAATATTGAGAAGACCCCTGGCGCGACAAGCGCGTGTTTTGAATTCGACACGGATAAGCTTCTCTGGCTTCCTTGGGACTCGAAAAATATATTACGCGCGCGCAAGAGAGCTGTAACGTATGCACATTCGTTAACATGTATGAGGAATTTTTCAAAGGGGCCAAAGACATACATGAAAGTCTTTTTAGCGAGCGAGCGTCACGTGCTCTATGGGCCGGCAAAATAAGGAAAAATATGAAAATAACAAAATCAGCCGGGCTTGCGGAGATTGGAATATGTAGGGTGGATTTTCGTTATTTCGTGCCTGCTTCGTTGATGTTGTAAGTTTATCGAAATAATTAATATTAAACCATTGGATCCATTGTGTTAGTAAAATATGCTTTTTCCTTAATTTCTTGTGTACATATATCTTGCTAATCCTAGTTATAATCTAATTTGGAGCTCAACGAATAATCTGAAGGCCAAAGAGTATTGCCTGATAATGAAAATGCAAATTAATTATAATTTACAGTAGATGAATTGTCCGGACAATATCACAAAAATATGTCACTTTTTAGCAGAACGATATTAAGTTTCAGTAAAAACGCGAGAACAGCTATATACATACGGTTCATCAAATTGCTTTTCTCTCCATTGAGTTGCGAGGCGTCTGGGAAACTGCGTAGGCGAAAGGACATCACATGATGGTCTATCTACTTTTTCACTCATTAAGTACGTGACTGTGTATAAGTTTTACGTAGACGAAAGCCGCAGCGTGAAAGCATATATACAAGCCGTTGGACGCGGGAAGGAAAAGTAGGATTAACTAAAATGAAAATCCATCTCTTCCACGCGCGCATCTGCGTGTGTGTATAGTCAAGGGAAAAGCCAGAGTCTGCGTATTAGATCCTTCAAAAGCGTCTTAAAATAAGTCGGAGGGAGTGAGCTGATGGTCCATTTTCGGAAGCCGCAATCTTTCCACAATTTACGCATATTCAAATCTCATGAATATCTTGTTATGATAAGGTATGAATTGTAATCAAATCCATGACTGGCATTCATATTTTATTTTTGAAAAATTTTGAAAATAACCACGGTGGGTGTTTATTTGATTTGTAGGTTGGAAATGAAAGTAAGATTTTACGTATAAGAATTATGAATTATTACCCTTATGAGAACATCCAAGTCGAACGAAATCATCGCAGGGGACACAAAAAAGGAGAACGAACGTTGACAAAGATTCAAGATGTATATTACTGTTAAAATTGGAGATTACATTGTGCAATGTATATTACTGGCAATACAATTTGAGATTAGCTAATTAAGTTTATATTATTAAAAATTTATTTGGTAGTTTTACAAATGAACATGAAAGTTTAGTTACCAATTTTGATCGATCTGCCTTCTAAGTTGCATAGCTAGGCAAGAAGTTACACGAAGATACAAAAAATACAGTTGCCTATAAATTACGAAAGACTCTGTTCTTTTCTTTTAGAAGAATATGCCATTATCTACGGTTCAATTGCATTGTGTCACGGTTGATTTATTTGTTGCAAAACTTTCTCTATATAAACTTTCGTAAAAAGAGGAGTAAATAAATGCAACAAATTATTCTTTAATGATCTACTCAAAGACTTCTATTACCATCTATACTTGAAAACACTCTTGTTGTTTTTAATGGAATACTCTTTAAATGATTGAAAAGTATTATTTGAAAAAGTAGAAATAAAAATACCAATAACTTTTAATTTGTAGTATTGAAGATTTCTTTACAAAATCTATACAAGTAATTATTTCTTATTCTGTTAATTCTGATTTATTAAAATCATTCTTACATAAAAAAAATACTAAGTAGAGAGTCATCGGAAACTGTACACAATTTTTTATTAAATTAATGACTTTAAAATTTTCATCATGAAATGATGCAACTATTGCTGTACATTTCCTAGTTCCAGTATTATTATTTTATATTATATGCGAAAATGTTGGCAAAAAATGCCTTTCCCCGAAGCATTCGCGCATCAAGTTGAAACATTTTGATACGAAAAATGCTGCTCTTCAAAATCACTCCCTACGTGGTAGGAAGCAAAGCAAAAGTCTCTCTCGGCGAAGAAAAAGCGCTTTTATCGTTATGAAAAGGAAAAATGTACTTCCTGATCCGTCAAGAAGAGAAAAAGAAAAAATCGAAACGAACGAAGGCGAGACTGAAGGAAGACCAACAGCACTTGAAGAGAAAATGTATTCGCTGTTGGTGTATGTATGCGTGTGTATGTGTAAGAATGTGTGCATGTGTATATTTTTTCTATATACATATACACACACACATATATGTGTGCAGTGGGTGTGTGCGCGTGTGTTTGTGTAAGTATTTTTATATATATATATATATATATAGATATATATATATAGAGAGAAAAAGGAGCGGAGAAACGGTGAGTCGGACGTTTTCCAGGCGGCGGCGCTTGGCAGCACAGCGGTGGAAGCGTACCAGGTACGCAGCCGCCGCCGCAGCCGCAACCGACAACACAACAATCGGCTTTTATTTCCAGAGAACCTTTCTACGCTGAGGCTAATCGCGAGACTGGCTCCGGCTTTCGACTGGCTTGGTTGCTTCATTTCTGTGGCTACGCCGCGCGCGCGCGATCCAGTTTTTCTTTTTTCTTTCCTTTGATAGATTGTAGAAATGGAAAAACAGAAAGGACAATTATTTATCGACCTGATGGATATACAGCGTTAAAGTCAAATTAATGTCAATATTAGACGCTCGTTCGGCCACGTACATTGCTATCGGCGTCATTACGCGCCGCGTCTCCAGATAAAGTATGTTTAATAACTTTAACTGTTCGATAAGATAAAGAAAGCGCTGTATAAACGCTGTAACTTTCGGCTTTATCAGAAATTCAAATTAATTAGCCGCTCGCCAAAAAAGGTCATTTGAATTTACAATATAGCCAAAGAAGCGACGCGTCAATGGTATATCAGACAGTCGGCGTTCCAAGATTCGCGGGGACAGGTGTCGTCGTCCGCTTTCCCACAGAGCCGAATGGGCCGCCCGAAACACACGACGATGGGTTGCGAAAACAATTAAAATTGTTGATTCGGCGCGTTGCGGCACGGACTAATTACAATCTCTTGCGTGACTCATGGCTGCCTCAGCGCCTCTATTCAGACTCTCTACGAGAGGCGCAAGAGAAAGAGGCTTTCCTCCTCGCAGCAGCCTCGAAATAGAATACCGTATGCGTGCGAGATGCGCGATTTCCGCGCGATCGATTCGCCGCGCGTGTGACGAGAGAGCATAAATTTTTAAAAAGACGCAGTTACATGCGATGGGCGATTTGAAAAATTATGCAATAGAAACTAGTGACGTGGACGACGCTAGCTCGGAAGAGGATAAATCATGCAACGCACGCTCTTTCTCTCTCTCTCTGTCTCTTTCTCTAGCGCTAGCCAGAGCGAGCGCGTCACAATGGGAATCGTAGCTCGACTTCAATGGATTCTGCCTTTATTTGCTTTGATAAAAAAGCGAAATGTATAACGCGCTGTTGTTGTGCTACTGTAATGTATAGACTAGTGCGATTGAAAAATGGCATTTTAAATTTTAAAGAGATGCCAAGCTCGCTGTATATACGTCAACTGGTTTGTACATCAATCTTACGAATGGAACTCGGCGGCGGTTGATTAAGTATAGAAAAATATTTTACGGCTTGTTGCAGGATAATAGCGAGAACTCGTAGTAATGAAAATTGGAGGAATTATATTGTCAGTTTATGTTCATCTATAGTAACAAGCGCTTATTTACACGCGGTTTTATTAAATTTGTCATGTGATATCGCATGAATATTGCACGTTGTGGTAAGGAAAGTTACAATTTGTTGATTTCTAATTAAAGAAATAAATTTTAATAGATTTAAGACAACGCTACCTGCTTTATTTACATCGACCATTTATTAGCTTCCGGCAAAACAACGTAGAACGTCGTAGACAGAGTACCTCGAATACTGCATTATTCAAACATTTTATAGTTTCCTACAATTTCAAACAATACGAAGTTAAGTAGAAACATAAAAAGATTTATTTAAACTTACTGGTTTCATAATTGCAATATGATTATGTGAGTACTTCACTGTATTATATTAAAATTCGTAGTTGAAAAATATACAATAAAATTTAAACTTATTCAGATCACAATTAATATAGAAATTATATCAAGACACAATTTCAAATGTGAAATTTATACTTTCAAAGCATCCGTTCGCGCTAGCTCTTGAAGAAAGAAAGATTTGAAAAGCACAGCGAAACCTTTGACTACTCTACATATACGTCGAAGATGCGAGCAAACGATTCGATTGTTGGATTCTAATCTTAAAATATAGCAAGATTCATGAATAGAAGTTACTGTAATAGATTATTTATCTGATCGAAATAGCACCTCGTAGCTCTGTTAAAAAAATCTTCAAATTTTCAATCTTCGAAGTTTCTCTTTTATGACCATTTCAGCCTTCATGCTTTTGTTTCAAAATAAAATTCAACTTTACAGAGATCAAATCAGTTTACAACAAAAACTGCTTTCGTGTGTTAAATAACCATCTAAGCAGCTCAAGGTAGCTACACAACCCAATAAGGTAATTTTCCAATCCCACTCACACTTTTCTAAAAGGCATATAAAATCCTCAAATCCTAACCCAACCATCCGACAATCGCTAATCTCGCTAACAGGCATCAAAGTCGCGTAATCTCGCCACTGATACAGACCGCACGTGCGTCAGAAGTCGTTTAAACAGAAGCGCACATGCACCTAACTCGGAAAAAAAGCGAACCACACAAAGGCCGCGCAAAAATAATTATCAGCCGCGAGTGTGTATAAGGAACGTTTTAACCGGCGAGCGAAGATACATTCAAAAAAAGGTCACGAATGACGCGAGCTCGCCGGCAATGCTTGGCCGCTGGCGAATTCGAGCGCGCGCGACTACGAGATGGAAAAAAATCACGAGTTCGTCGGCTGACGCTAAGCGAGTTCGCGCGCCGATCGGCTGGCCGCTTGCGTAAAAGCAATTAAAATTGAATGAACGTAAAGTGTAGGAGCACGCGCCGCTGCGTCGTGTTTACGGCTTTGGTGGAGCGTCGCTGGATTTTTTTCCTTCGCCGAGTGTTGGCGGATTTGCAAAATGCGGTGGAAGTTGAGATGCTTGGAAGAGGGGGATGGAGCGAGCGGTTAATCTATCACGCGATTTGGAAAAATTTTCTTATCTCTCGGTGCTTGTCTTTACTTTGATCTCGGGAAAAATATTCTTGGAATTGGAAAAAAGCTTTGGGAAACAAGTTTGCGTAGATGGACTAAGACGATTTATTATTTTTTACTGAGAATTTCGAAATGTCTTCTGATCTTACTTTTTAGTAATGAAAACGGAGAATTATTGATGAATTCGTAGTATATAATTATTTATTAAACTTGATTTTAATATAGACATAACATAGAATAATTTTTATTAATACTAAATAATATAAAAAGATTTTTTTAGAAAACTCAATGCTCGATAAATTAATAAATAATTTCCGTAGAATTACTTTTTCTTAATTAAAATATTTGTTCTTTGAAAATTGAGAATCTTTTATGAAAATAGAATACTTCATTTTTTCTAGTCAAATTTAATTTCCTATTTTTGTCCTAAGTGTTGTCCAACATGTGTAAGTATAAATCAGTGAAAACTGCACAAGAGTAATTAAATATAATTAATCTAAAAAAAGTAATTTAGAAGTATTTAAAGCCTACAGTCAATGAAATATTTATATATTAATTCTGAAAATACTTTTTAACATTTTATAATCATCGAAACTACTAGGATATTAATAACTACAAACATTTGAATCACGCACTGGTTATTTGGCCTAGACCCAAATGAGCACGCGATTTTTTATTCAAATGTAAGCGCTGGCTGTATTAGCGATTATTTATTTTAGATAATTAGTGGATAAAATACGTAATTCGATCATAAAGTACTGCAGTCACTGGTTTCTTACATCGTTTTTAAGAAAAATCATCTTTTTTGTACTTGTGTTATAAAAGAAATTATGAAACTATATTATGAAGTCACAAAATTTACATTTAAATTTTAGAACTTATTCATAAGAAATCAAAATCAATTATTTATTCAGACCAGACTCCAGAGCATGAGTAAAAGTTTTTCGATACAATGATATAATCGAACATTGATATGAAAGTAAAGAATTGATGAATTATAAACAGTTTTTTAAAAATTAATCAATACATAGACATAAAATTGCTATTATTATGCTAGATAGCAATTAAATTTTTCTATATCTATCAAAACGATTAAAAACAAGCTAATAAACAGGTAGTTTCCTCAGCCGACTTTTCAAAAAACTAATAACCTAACAATAATTCATCATCTCTACAAAACTAACAATTTCCACAACATTTCTAAGATCGCACGTCATCAAAGTGGAAAATCCCCAAGAGTCAGTCATTTTACAGCCTTCGTGCACTGTATATATACAGAGACGTTCCGGGAAAAAAGCAATACACTATACATGTGGAGTTCCCCCGCGCCGGCGACCCTCCGATCTGGAAATGCCCAAGACCCAGGCGAGCTAGCTCGTGTGCCAAGGCACGCGCGTAGGGCGAAGGGTCTTTGCGGCTCTGCAGCGCGCTACAGGCGGACCCTAAAGTAAAAGGAAAAGAGCGAAGCGAGAGCTCTGCGTCAGACAGAAGGTTGCCGCGGTGAAGTAACGTTTTTTTCGACTGACAGTTCGCCTTGTGAAAGGCACTGCGTTAGCGGGTATCCACGGGCTGGTGGCTGGAAGCGAGCTTGTGGAAGAGAGAATTTTTATTCGGTTTTAGGAATGTTGTTGATGGTTTTGGTATATTCATATAACTACACTACCAATTACTAACAATTAAGTATATATAACGTGTATAAACTATGCTGTTAAAAAAAATGTTTAGAATGCATGTATCTTATAAAATTGTAAAAACTAATATGAAGTTGAATCATGTTTTCTAAACAAAAAACTAACATTTCTAAATATTACTGCGCGGGTGTTACGTTTATCAAATCAATTCTAAACATCACAGAGGAACTTTCAAAACAATTAGTATTTTTAACTTTGAAATTAAATTGTTCATTAAAAACACAATTTCATTTTTATACTGTTGGAATTTGCATTTTATTATTAGCCAAATTATAAAAACCTATTCTTTTTCCAACATCTCCTCTACATACAGAGTATATGCAAAACAGCATACATCCACACATCTCTAAAGCAAAATTACTTAGTTTTCTCAAGAACACAGCTTCTACATATACAAAGTTTCTAGGATTTTTAACACTGCCAAGTCGGACAAACGAGCGGCCAAAACATGTTTGTCTCACTACACGCGCTCCGCGAAATTCTCAAATTCGAGTCCCTCGTTTGCTATAACGAAAAAAAAAAATTGAAGATCGGCTTTTGCGTTCGCGAACGGCTGTGTTTGTCAAGTAAAACTCGATCGCCACATTGTCTTCCCTGGAATTTTTATCGTTACACGCGCGCTCTCTGGTATTCCCCCTCGCTTCGCAGTTGATAAAACGCGCCACAATTTCGCGTACGTGCCTAAAGACAATTTTTAGATCTCCCGTATATATTTTTCTCGCACTTCCCGGATACGCCCGTGCTCACTGTTTTTTAAGATACCGTTCCGTCGTGGCATACTTAATTAACGGAAAATTCTAAAATGTGAAAGGACGCTTTTTTAAGGAAGCCAGGACAAACAAATAACGTAAACAACGAAGAAAAGAAAAAACAAAGAGGGTAAAAGCAAAAGCGAAAAAATCGCAACGAGAATCCCAGCTCTTGGCATAAATAGTCGGCGGGTATATCTCCGACGGGGATTTTCCCAACTCCGTAAAACCCGCGCCGGCGTTCGGCGCAACTTTCTACAGGCTCTTTTCACGTTCTATAAACGCCGCCGCGCGCGCGACAATGCTCGCCTCTAATTCCGCGGCCGGCTCGTTTCGAAAATCCATCGGCGATGATTGCGCTCGCTCGCGCCGGGGACTTTTCAATTATAGATAGTCGCGCAACAGCCTCTATTTCAAAGAAAATTAATCGCGAAATGCGGCCGATAAAGAAACGCGCGCGGGTAATCACGTATCGCGCAAAGCAAATTAGAACGAGGAGGCGCGCGCGGCAGGCTGAAAACTTGATTAGAGAAGACGGCGAGAATGGATTTGCGCCGCGAAAAATGGGGATTGCGCGAGATTGCGTCGCGGGATTCGATTTGAAAAAAAGCTGGAGAATGCAGCTCGAAAATGGATTTTTTGCGCCGAGGGGGTAGAGGAGGCGAGGTTGCTTGGGGATTGACTGGCCGAACTAATTTCGGTCGCGACGCGAAAATAATCGATGATTATTTGCTCGCTGAGGCTCGATTGTTTATTCATGCACTTCCAAGAACGTCTAAAATTAGCTGCGTTTGTAATTGCGAGAGAGCCGGAGATTGTCAGTTTTCACGTGGAAAATCAATTTTCACCCACGGCTCTAAGATGACTGGGAAAATTTACTTTCAGCCGTCTCTGCCCTTGATGTAGACTATTTTTCTTGGAACTACGTCATTAACTTTCGAAAGCTTATTTTAATCTTAATTTATTTAGCTGAGTGTTAAAGAGTTTTAGTGGATATGGATAGACGGAGCGTAACTTTTCCATTTTCTGCCTGAAAAGTTGATATTTGAAGAAAATTGAGGAATATAAGTTTAGTCACCGCTATATCTGGACGTTCCAGCTGTTTCAATATTGGCTATATCTAATAGGAATATTAAATACGCGCGTCTATAGCAAACTAAATTTGCGCATATTTTTAATAAACGTTGAACGTTATAATAAAAAGAGAACATATATCCAAACATTTATTAACGCAATAATTAAAAAACAATCTCGCAACAATAGGGAAAATATTATTTTCCATAAAACTCGCTGGAAACAAAGTCGGTTATTCCAAAACTCTCCTTTTCAAATATTCAAATGAATCAGCCAGGGGAAATAAAGCCGCGGGGCGGCTAAATTATTTTTATTTATTTATTATTCTCAAGTGCGCGCGCCGCATACGTGATCAATTGCTATTTAAACCCACATTAACGTACAGGAAAGGTAAACACACATCAGAGCTCGCGTTCTCCGTATTTGACGAAAAGCACATTTGTTATTCGCTTTTGAAAAATAATGCTCCGGCTAATTTTAAATGCTCTCCCGAGTGGGCCTCGCTTACGGTGAAATCCGTTAGGCACACGTCGCTAGACCGTTAACGTCCGCTTGGCTTAGACGCCGGGAGCGCGCAAACAAAATCGTTTGTTGGTCGCTAAGAGTGACCAGCAACGCGTTAAAAACTCGGATTTATTAACGTTTATTTGGGATTCTCTGTTCTAATGGTTATTTTAACGCTGGCTGGCCTAGTTTATCAGTACTCAGCCAACTGACATTTAGCAGGATTTCGTCGAAATGCCGCTCTGATGAGAAATTTAACCGAATTCATTGAGCGGGAAATGTAATTGATAAGAAAAGATGAAAGGCTGCATCGGAGCCATTTCGTCGTACGCGTATACACTTTTCCAAAAACAGGGCCCTGTTCCAGTAATAAAAAAAAAAACGTTGGAAGTAAATAGAGGACACCGCGTAGCAGAAGGAGCGCAGCGGAGATAAGAAAAGTCGGCGGGGCCTGGGCGAGCGCGTGAAAAGCGACGTTTGTTCCGAAATACGAGCGTATAACCAGGCGTCGGAGAGTCAGGAGAAAGTTACAAGCCCTCCCTCTCTCTCTCTCTCTCTCTCTCGTAAAAGGCTGGAGAGCGCTCGCGAGAGAGAGGAGCATCGAAAAAGGGAGCAGGCATTGAAGAGAGAGCAGTTGGTAGGTATAATAGACGTCGAGGGGACTTCCGGGGGTCGGTGGGAAAAGGGGGCCTTTACAGGCTATATAGGTGTATATATATGTATGTATATAGAGATGTATGTAGGTGTGTGTCTCACCTCTCGCTCCTCTCGGCCAGGTTCTGCTCTCTGACTTCAGGCCTGCCGCCGTCGGTGCCGTGGCCTCGCTGTCGGTGTGTCCTCGTGCTCAGGTACAGCGAGCAGCGACGAGCCGACGATGCTGCTGCCTTCGTCGCCTCGCGCTCATGTTATCTTCCTCTCTCTCTCTCTCTGTCTTTCTATCAATCTTCTCTCTCGTCCTCCCGCTCCCCCTTGCCCCTGACTGGCGGCTGGATCCCTGTGTCCGAGACACTGGATCCTCGAGGAGGGGAATCGTCGTGCCGGCTCGGCTACTTTTCAGCTGCTGCTGCTCTTTCAGCGACACACAGCCATTTTGCGTGTATATACCGCCTCTCTCTCTCTCTTTTCGTCTGTCTCTGTCTCTCGCGCGCTCCGCCGTCCTCGATATATTCCGCCTCTCTCTCACATATACACACAGAGACACACGCGCACAAACAAGCACACAGTATTACGCACTCACACGGCCGCGCGCGCGCGCACGTTATATATATATATATATATGTATGAATATGCGTGTGGATATATATTGAGCAAGCGCAGCGAGCTTGTCGGAGAGGATGGACGGGGCCGTGTCGTTCTACCTGCTGGCTGCGGCGCTGCTCGTCGTCGCCGTGGGCATCGGGCGGCGGAGCGCAGAGGGGCCCGAGTAGCGCCGGCAGCTGCCGCTCGATGACGGGCCTGAGGTACGGGCTACTACTGCTGGCGCCTCCCTCGTCGTCGGTCGTCCCGTTCCTCGCCTCCTCACCGCTCCGCACATTATTTTTCTCTCCGCCAGCGAGACTCTTCGACTGCCGCCGACTCGCTTCGCGCGCACTCTACTTTGCACTACGCCTTCGTTACTCACAGTCAGCTTGACAAGCGGAGAATGTCCGCTCTCTCTCTGTTATATGTACACAGCTAGGCGAGGGCGCGCGCACCTCGCGAAACTCGCAGCTTTGCGTGCTGCTGTTTCGCTCCTCCTGTTGTCTCTCTTTCTCTCTTGGCTGCCGTGCGTGCAGAGCAGCTTTTACACACGTCCTCGATCTCTTTCTCTCTGTATCTCCTCTGTCCCGTCTCTCTTTCTCTGCGTCGTCTCTCGACTCGACGGGCCGAGCTCTCGCCTCGCGCAGCCACGCACGTCCACTGACTGCCGTTTTGCGCTCGCTCTCTGCGCCTGCAGCGACTCACAGGCAACGGTGGCGCCCTCTTGCCTACCAGCACCTATATACCACCGAGTCCAACGGTCCCTTTCGCCGACAGCCAAGTGTGTGTATGTATGTTAGAGCTATAAGAGAGAGAGAGAGGCGACCTGACCCGAGCTGCTCGGAGCTAATCGGCCGAGCTCGGCTGCTCGGCTACTTTCGCGAGAGCTGCTTCGGCTCGTGCTGTCTTTCTCGGATGCTAGAGCCCTGGCTGAGCGCTGTCTTTGTTTGAGAGGCGCAGTTGCCGCTTTTGATATTGCTAAGTGGGCAACGCCGCTTTCGATTAAGGTCTGGCGAGCGGGTAATGTTGCTTCCTGTATGATCGACGTGTCCTGGATTTCAAGAAGAAGAATAGGCGGCGCGCGGGAAATTCGAATTCGGGCGATGCGTACGGACTGATTCTGCGGGTTCTTGAGCTGGAACCGGAGATGGGCATTTGTTATTAAGTTGCTTACTTTGATGGAATATTGTTTTTTTTACATTTATGGTTAGTTTTTTGGTTATTTGACGCGGAACGTTAATCAATTATTTTTCATTTGCTGATAGCTAATGTAAGTATTGAATTTGAAAATTAATGCATACATAAAAACATTCTCTCTGATTTGTGTAAACTTGATCTAAACTTGATAATTTTAATAACAGAAAGTTTCTTAAGTTGTATTGTTAAGTAAATTCAAACAAATCTTTTTTTAATTACAATAATTCTCTTTGAAAACAATAAATTTCACCATTTTAATATTATAGATTTTTATATGAGTTCTTTTGTGTTTCTTGTAAATAATTCAATATTTTTATTAATATTAGAATGTCTAATAATAGCTGATATACCTTTTATTTGTTTAAGAAGTCAATACTTTTTAATACCACTAAAACGTTTGATTACTCATAAGTTTGTTATTGCAAGCTTAATATAACTTATATAAAAATACACACATATGCTGTCTAAAGAATTAATTTTATATCAGAACAATAGAATTTATATTGATTTTAATATAACAATCCCAGTATCTGTAAACTGAAAACTTTTGTAAATATACACTTATTGGCAGTTAATAATGTTAAGAGACCTGCACCGTTTTTAACTGTAAACGAATTGCTAATAAGTTTTAATAAGTTATGGTAAATGAACCTTTGTAAGATTTGAAATATTAGTAAATTCAATAAAAAAAATACATTTAATTGAAAATATATTTTATTTATAATAGATATAACAAGATTTTTCCAAAAATCTGTGAAAAATTCATTTATATTTTGTACATTTTTTGATAGCCTTAGGAAAATAACGGACTAAATCGAATTTTCGACGCGAGCCGGCGCTCGCGTGTGTATGTTCAATATTATTGTTCAGGGGACAAGCCTATGTTTTGGGTTAAAAAAGTTCTCTCTAAAAAGCTATAAAAATTTTTCAATTTGGGTTATTATGAAAAAATTTTGATCATATCAAAGTTCAAGTCAATACTTTTTTAATTTAAGGTACTAAGCACCTTAAAATAATAGCTTCATACCTTAAGAAGCCTACGTACCATTCTACTTACTATCTTTATTTTATTCCTTATGTATTATACTAAAACTGAAGTGGAAATTTTTAACTATAAATTTATAAGTAGTCAAGGTTACGATTATTGTCTGATATTGACGGAATTAGTCGGGTTCAAATCTCACAACTAAATTGTTGTTATTTACTGCTTTAGTTATAACTTTTTAAGCGATTTTTCAGATACAGTGCAGTCAGTACTTTGTCATTTAAAAATATTTTATTTATACAGGTTTAGTTGATTTATAATAAAAATGATACTATTATATTTATAATTTAAATAAATAAGCAAATTAATGGCATTTCAATTTAGTATATCCAATTACTGTAATATTTATTTTATAACAAACATTAAAATATTTATATTTTAATGTTTGTTAATATATTTAATTATATATTTATAATAAAATTGACTGTCATAATAGTAATTTTTAATGGATATTTAACCAAGTGTTCTGCAGTTTGATATTGTAAGTAGCTGCATATGGTACGTTAATTAAAAACTGGATATACGTAACAGGACATAGTTACTCTCCTTAATGATACATTCATATTTCGTCATAAAATTTCTTGTTTCTTTGCATAATGGTAGTAAGAAAGGTCAACTATGTCTTGGTTTTACACAAATTATATTTATTTTGTTATAAATATTTTTCAAACATTTATTTTCAATATGTTTACTCAGTCGGTAACTGTGATAGAAAATTATAACTAACAACGATCTAGCTATGGAAAACTCGAGTTCCGCCAACATCAGAATCATAATCATAAACTTGGCTACCTTATATAGTTAAACATTTATATAGTTAATATCTTTAAAAAAAAAAATGACAAGAAGTTATGGGCCAGACCACATTGAACCTGACTACCAATCTGGATCGGAAGATCTCCAACTGGATCCCGTCTTTACATCCTCCACCACCACAAGACTTCTAATTTTAGGAAGCGCAACGCTCCCAACTGGATTACGTATC
>JAPYZB010001296.1:0-15025 GCA_030522745.1 Eupelmus kiefferi | reverse complement strand
CCGCCGCCGGGACCACCTCCAGGACCACCGCCAGGGCCTAACAAGATGCAGCGGGCAAAAGAGCGCGCCATCAACATCGACCGGGTCTCGCGCTTCCTCTTCCCTGCGCTCTTCGCCTGCCTCAACGTCAGTTACTGGATCATCTTCTGGAAGTACATCTAAATCATGGCGTTGATCAATGCAGAATTTGACGAGACGATCGATCCCATCGGATTAAGCGAACGACTACGCCGCGTCCGATAGCTCGAGTGATCAGTTTGTGGACTTTGTCCGGTCGAAGCTTGGACATTGATTGGATGCTTATGGATTGTTGATTGTCCGTATAGGGAACAGATGAAAAGCAGTTTCTTGACTGGAGCGAGTTGGGAGTCGGTTGGAGGTAAAAGATCTTGCTTTGCTCGTTCACACTGCCAGAGAACTCGGTGTCGTTTTCTTGACTTGAATAAAATTGATAATCGAGATATTTCGAATAGAATCTAACTCGAAATTCCGATGAAATTGCATAAGAAACAAAGTCTGACCAGGTCAAAGTGATAAATGTGACGAGCAACAACTGGTTTTAACGTTCTGATTGCCGATTCCGGATTCAAAGATTCTTTAAAGATAATTCTTCAAAGAAATATCTCTGTACTTTCAATGTCCAAGATTCGACCGCGTATCTAGTGTAAATAGACGTGGATTCTCAAAAGTAACGACTTTCCGTGCAAATGTGCTAAAGCACGCTCGCAGCGAGCGGGTTAATTTCTGGCGCCGTTAAAAACGGTATTGCGCCCAACCATACGATAGATAGATAAGTAGATAAAAGGAGCGAAATAAGAAAATACAATGGACATAATGGAACTGTGAGACTTTGGTGAAATAAGTGGAAAATTCATATCTACGACAAGTGACTGTACTATCCAGACAGCGGGATTGTGAATTCATACTTTGTGCGATCGAAAGAGAATTTAAAATTGATTTTTAAGTATTAACTTATTATTTATATCAGCCCTTAAAACTCATTGAGAATTCTCTTTGTATCCTCCATCTTTACGCTGTTTGGAGATGTTACCTCGTTCCTGATCTGACGCATAATTTAAACAATTACAATTTAATAAGCTGTTTAAGCTTATGTCTCTTTGCGGATTTTTCAGTAAATTTCCGGACTTTAAAAATTTTACGTGATAATTTTACCGGTATAATTTGATATTTATTTAGTTATTACCCGCTAAATGCTTTATTTAATTAAACTCTGTCTTATTCTTCATCTGAAATTACTTAAAACTTTAATGGTAATATCACTGAGGTTCTAATAAATGTACATATGATGTTCAAGTACATCATAAAATGGATAAAGTATAATTAAAGGAGATTATCAAAATAATACACGTTAAACGAAATCTTAAACAAATTAAACCTATACGTGTACTAATAAAAAATATTTTCCTTTTCATAAATTAAAATATACATTTTCTTCTTAAAAATTCATCCAAACTTACATTAAAACATTTTTTGGAATAAAATCAACAAAGTCAATATCGTAGAAAAAGAATATATATGTATATATATATACATATATATAGTAATAAGGATATGCATTACATAAATAAATAATATAGCTATTTTTCGATTAAAATTACAATTTTGAATAATAAAAAAAATAAAAATGATTTCACTGAATTATTTTTAAAAATATTTATATTAATAGTAATAAATTGTATATTTACTGTTAAAATTTTAAAGATTTATTATATAGTTTTTATGAATTATTTTTAAACATCTAAGAATAAAATTGATGGGATTAAAAATTCATTTTCTTTATTGTCTTTGTTGTAATAAAATAAATTCAAATAAAAAGTATGACTTCAACATTACGTCCAATTAGCAGTTACACAATAGAGAGAATTTTCAGTATATTTATAATTATTAATCCGCCATATTAGACAAAAAATTATAAGTAATTCTAGAAAATAGGCTTATAAATCATCAATCTTCTTTGTAAATAATACTTATATATTCCTGTAGTCACTTTTTTGAATGATAGTTTTAAATCCAATTCTTCAATATGTTTTGTATCATTATATTTTTAATGAATCTCAAACTATGTACTTAATTTAGAGAAAACATTTGGAATATATAAAGGAAAACTGCAAATATTTCAGAAAATATAAATTAGAAACAATTGCTCAAGCTAAAAATAACGTTTTAAATTTTAAGAAAATAATTACCTTTCAAATAATCGGTTTTATTAAAACAGAATTATCTGGTAATCTGATTTATCGACACTTCAATTTTCCCAATTTATTTGACTACGTATATTTCAATTTTAGTTTATATCGATGAAAAAAAAAAAAATACTGCCGGAAAGGGAGAGCGCTAGTTATATAACTAGGGGAGGACAACCACCATCTTATTAAAATAAAACGGTAAAGTACATCATGGAACATCTATCTATATACTGAAGCGACTTTATGTAGATAGTGTATGTTTAAATTTAAAATCCTAATAATAGCTGTCAAAACCGCTTAATGCAAATAAATTTTATGATAATTATTATGTAGAATTAGACAAGTTGTAGAATAATACACACAAAAAATACCTATTCAAATCAATTGCAAAAATTAATGTGTCGATAAAAGGTCGGTAACGTAATCCGATTACATCGGCAAAAAAAAAGAAAATTAACATTTCGAGCTTAAATATATAGTGAAAAAACATTTAATTGCTTATTTCAATCACTGCGTATAAGAAAAACTTTTCACTTCTTGTGCTTTTCTATAAACGGAGAAAAAGAGTCGACGTATAAGTGTTATACATAAAGACCGCTTGGCAGGCTTATGTATCGAGACTTTTCTAGATAAAAAGGGCCAATAAACAAAGACGACAGGATGTAAAAGAAATTTCGCGGATAAATCCGATATTGAAATTGTCATTCGGCCGGCTAACGAAATCGACTTTATATATTGCAACTCTCTAATTATTGAGGATTAAAAAGAAGAAAAATAAAGAATGCTGTTCACTATCGCGCAACCCTTTTCGGCCGCTATAATGTAAAAAAGAATCGTTGTAATTTAAGCACTGGTGAGAATAAAGAATAATTTTAAACGTCCATATGGATTTGTTTCTTTGATTTATCGATCCAACTTTTTGGAATTTCAATTGCTGTATACATTTTTTCTTTAATTCTAATATATTATTTTTGCAAGAAATGTGAAAGAACTTATAATATTTTTTACTCCTGACTCACCTGTGGAGGTTTCAGCTAGCGATTGATTCCCTATCGTTTTTTTTTCACGCAAATTTACTTTATTTCAAATTTTGATATTGAAGTATACAAGAGTGAATAAAACAGAATTTTAATGTAATTTTAATTTGTTGCCTTACAGTTGGGTCGGAAATAAAACATTATATGTATCTCTGAAGTAAATTCGATTATTTTCTCAGGTAATTACTGTCCTACATTTGGGCAGCAAATCGACCGACGGGAATAATCTGCAACTTTACTGGTGCATAATGTATTTTTTATGAATAAGTAAAAAGAAATCAATAGGTCTTACAGGTATCTAACATATAAAAATTAAATTTTCTATAAAAGTATAATTATAAACGTTAAATATAAGTTTGATGAAGCATTCGGTTTCTCATAGGATATGGAATTTTTTGATTTAACATCTTTCTCTTGTTCTTATCTTCAGCTTAATAAGTATTACAAATAAATTTCAGGTTTTTTTTTAATTTTATTTTACTCTTGAATAAACGTTATTAAAAGAAAAAAAAATTATAGAATTTCTTATTACATAAAAAATTGTAGACAACTTAAACGATATCTAAAATCTTATTGCAGCACATTATTTATTTAATTAAATAGAACTATTTTTTATACATTCATTTTACCGAAGAGAGTTTAATATTATCTTGAAAAAACTGATTTGCAGAAAACTTCCTTTGTTAGGACACAAAAGAAATAATTAAGTTTTGAAATAAACAAAAGAAACTAGCCAAACTCATAATAAACTCTCTTATCCACACAATCCATTTCATCACAATCAGATATAAAAACCAAACGAAACACACCTAAAATCCCAAAAAACCAATCAACCAACATCGTCCTCAATAATCCCTAATCAACGCTCTCCTACAACCCACCCATCAAAAAGCTCATCCTCATTCCGTCATACCTTCCCCAAAGCCCACATAGCTTCCTGGCTCAGCAACGAGCTCGAAATCGAAGTTTTCGCGCCGCCGGCTGACATCTCTACTATCAGGCAGCTGCGCGCGCGCGCGCGCAAGGAGGACCAGCGCTATTGATTTCGCGAAAAGAGAAGCAGAGCGGCAACACTACGCCGCGTGCCTATACGCCGCGAGCCGCACAAGCTAATGCTTCTCGAAGAGCCGAGCCACGCCGCAGGAGCTCAGCAGCAGCCTCGAGCCCGGGAACGAGGTGAGTCTATGCTTTCTCTGTGTACTTGGGATTATAAGATGTGTTTTTTGTTGTTTTGCTGTTGGAGAGTTTTTTTTTGTATTATGCGTGTATTGAAGATCTGGTTGAGAGTGGATGTAGGCTTTTGGGCTTTTAGAGCTTTCCGGTGTTTGGTTCGGGCATCAGAGATCGACAATTACGCAGGTGGGAGCGTTTGCTTTCTGACGTGAGATTTGTTTGATTGTTGAGTTATGTGTGTTACGTTTTCTTTTTGCAGTGTAATAAAAAGTGAAGATACTTAGGATTTGATTTTTGTTAAATAAAATAATTTGTTTATGCTTATTTTATCAATAGAAGTCCGTACCTTTTTAATGGTCATTTAAGATTATATTATTTTTTATTTATAGAACCTAATTTTGTTTTCATACAGTCTTTGTATTGGTCTTATTATAATCAGAAATAGGAGTAAATTTTAAAATGTGTGTATACATTTATGTAAATAATTTCTCAGAATTACTGTTCAATACCAGGAATTTAACAGGCACGCGCGCTATATGCTAAAATTTATTTCAATGGTTTTGTAAAGTAAAATTTTATTTCAATCTCAAATTTACATGTTTTTAACGCCTGGTTAAATTAATATCATTGAAGAAATAAACTTATATCTCATTTACAAAAAAAAAATTATATTTTCATATAGCATCCGATTATTATTAAATAAATTTCTATAACTAATTTATTATTAAATGAATTTCTAAACCTAACGTATGCACAAAAAGAGAAAAAACTATTCGCTTTTAGAGGTGTTAACGAGGTACGAAAATAATCCTAGTTCTAATTTCATTTCGAATCTCATTAAAACTAGAATTAATCTAGGCTTTGATATCTCCACTTTCCGTCAGCTTACATTCGAACTACCCTCTCCCGTTAACTTTCCTGCCCCACTCTTTAACCACCTCGCGTAATCATGAATAGAACCGGGTTACTGACGTTCTCCTGAACAACTCCTGCTAACTCTCTAATTACGAATAATCTAGTTTCGACTTGACTGGCGATGGATTAAAGTCACTTTGAGTTTTGAATGATTACCCAGTTCGACTGTATTTTCTGCAAAGTAATCCAAAGGGTATAGCATACATTTAGATTTTACTAGTAGAACCAAAAATTAACCACATTCTTCAAGCAGCAAACAATAACAATTATT
The DNA here is from genome assembly GCA_030522745.1 of Eupelmus kiefferi. NCBI lineage: Eukaryota > Metazoa > Arthropoda > Insecta > Hymenoptera > Eupelmidae > Eupelmus > Eupelmus kiefferi. The sequence continues at coordinate 9,422 of JAPYZB010001296.1, read as the reverse complement.
TAATTGCGATCCATTGAATTCTGAAGGCTCCATTGACGTTCCCACGAGGTATCATCTCCGAGCTGGACCATGAAAAGGCGCAAATCATCGTCATCCACACGGCTAAGAGGAACAAGAGAATGGAGCTACCGAAATCCTCGTGGACGAAAAAGGCCGTCATCTTTGCCTGCTTCCTCGTCGTTCTGCTCTTCGTCATCTTCGAGAATTCCTGCATCTTCGGTGGTCTGTCTCGTCGCATCGTTTTGCACAAGATCAAGTTTGCCCCGGGCTCGTCCGACAATCTCTTTTATAGAGCCTCGGACGAGGAGGTCAAAGTTGAAGAGATACCGCTCGACGATGCCACTAGCTTAGAGAGGAAGATGACCAAGGTACAGCTGGTACCTCTCTGGCCTAATAACGATACTCTCAAGGTGGGTGATGCTTGATTTGTGTTAAAATTTGAATGATCACATTTTATTGAGGCATTTGAATGTTTGAAGATAAAGTAGGGTCTATGATGGAAGAATTAAGTAAGAGATCTATTTCAAATGTATCAGGAGACAATTAAGTCTATCTGTGTACAGAAATTTCTCAATGAAAGTTTAACTTCGCATTATAGTTTGTGAATAATTTAATTCTATTTGTAAATATTATATGTGTTTCAATCATTCATAAAGACTCCTTTTAAAATTTGGTGCCAGAAGACATTACCAAAAGTTCTAAATATTTCCTTGTAAGTCAATAAGTGTTACTACGGTTAGTAAGATGTTTAAATTTAAATTCTACAGGAAGCCATGGACACACCATTAAAGTACAAAATTCTGCGCCAGCAAGGTCTGGTAGCCAGCAGGCAACTTCCTAGTGCGTTGATCATTGGAGTAAAAAAAGGTGGCACACGGGCGCTCCTTGAATTCATGAGGCTGCATCCGGACATTCGAGCTGCTGGCTCGGAAGTCCACTTTTTCGATCACCATTATTCCAAAGGATTTCTTTGGTATAGGTAATATATCAGATGAAAATAGTCTACTTTATTACTATCCAAGTTTTCGAAAATCCATTAAAAAGTTACTTTCGAAATGGTCAACTTTATCGGAAAGTTTTGAATTATTTACCTCAATATTTTCATTCGATGAACCGAAGACAATTTATTTGGTCGTAACATAGTTTATCAATTCCAGTGTCCGAATTCTTGCCGTTTAATAAAAGAGTTGTCAAAATTAAATTAATAATTATGCAATCTAATTTATTTAAAGTACTTGAAACGCATAACATACGGCTGGAAAATTTTTTGTAAATTTTTTATATATTGTAGATATCATAAATGATTATAAATATGCACATACTTAGGATGTAGATTGTCGACTTTAGTGAAGAAAAAAGAATTATTTTTTATTATAAAATTTAATATGAAAAATAATAATACTTGTAATGTGGGTGTTTGATATATTCTAGTGTCTAAATAAAAATCTTATAATTTTCTGTTAATTTAAATGTTAATTCAGCCAATTAGAAAATTTACTATTTAATTAATTATAGATATTACGATGCAAAGAATTTTTCGACACAAAGTCGCTAGTCGATATGAGCGATATATTTGAGTAGGTCACGCGTGAGCTTTTATAATTAGAAAAAGTATTATTAGTTGAAACTACTCATCATTAACCAAGGGATAGTCTATTGAGGACTAAAACATATTACCTAGAATAAATATTGAAGTTTTTTCTGTATTTGCAAGTCATGATATTTGTAAAAATCGTTTACCGTTGCTTAACTTATATTATCTCATCTTTGCACTCTCTAATAATTTCATATAAAACTTAATTTTAAAAAAATTATTAAATATTATGACTACCTATAATGATAATAGCAGTATGATTTATTAAACTGCTTTTATAAATTAGAAAAAGTCATTATTAACACTTAAGAAATGATTACTTAACTATTCCGAATTCTTTCTATCTGTGTACTCGTGACTGTTCACTACTAATTATTTTCTTTAATTTGTATAAAAAAGACACAGAATGCCAGCAACGCTTGAAGGCCAAATCACGATGGAAAAGACGCCTTCATACTTCGTGACAGCCGAAGCGCCTCGTCGAGTCCAGCACATGGATCCGGGCACAAAGCTCATTGTAGTCGTAAGAGACCCCGTTACTAGGGCTATCTCCGACTACACGCAAGTTAAGAGCAAACGTGCTGGCATGCCGAAATTCGAGGAGCTGGCTTTTCTTAATGGATCCCAAGTAATTTGATTTTGTCAAATTTTTATATTTTTTACATCTTATCGTAGCCTCAAAAATGAAACGGAAAACATGATCCGTTTTTGTAATACACTTAAGATGTTTCATGATTTTACGACGACACTAAAGCAAGTGGCTTAAACAAAATTGTAACGTTAACTTACCTGGATTAGGTAGTGGACACGACATGGGCACCACTGAGGATAGGCGTTTACGCGAAGCACCTGGAACGCTGGCTCAACTATTTTCCCCTGTCGCAGCTGCTCTTCGTCTCAGGCGAGCGACTGATCGCTGATCCGGCGATCGAAATCACACGGGTCCAGGACTTTCTTGGGCTCAAAAGACTGATTTCCGAGAAGCACTTCTACTTCAACGCCACGAAGGGCTTTCCGTGTCTTCTCAAATCGGAGGAACGTGCCACACCGCATTGCCTTGGTAAGAGCGTCGTATACGTGTATACGTGTAAATACTATGGTGCAAGGTTATGAACAATGTTGTGGAGAACAAATGAACGTCTGGGTTGCATTAGGTCGATAAGTTAGGATTAGAATATTAAATAGTAGATATAGAATTTAAGATAATTGGTAAAATTATAACTAAAATTAATTAAATCAATATGAAAGCACCCGTTGTTACTGAAGTTCACGAGGACTAAGTTTTTTCATAGAAATTTTAGCTAAAAAACAATTATTGATATCAATGACGATATCAATTATTGATATCGTAAATTGCAATTTTTTAATTATAAAAACTGAAACATATAACAATGAGGTTTTTACTAAAATTAAAAATTACCTTGGAATAATGAATCTTCGTAATTTTAGGTAACTAAGCGACACACGAAAAATTACTTTTCCTCACACTATCTCATAATACCGCCCCATATTTTATTATGATTGTAGCTAGATTCCAAAGTGACCTATTATATTTTCCAATTACAAACCTTTTTTAAATGTTCCAAACAGGTAAAAACAAGGGCCGGAGTCATCCTTTTATCGACCCCACTGCTATCCGGCGCCTTAGAGACTTCTACCGACCGTTCAATCGACGTTTTTACCAACTCACAGGTATAGACTTCGGTTGGCCATAAACCACGAACAACGAATTTCAAGTCCATCATCTTCTATCACCGCCAAATTTACCAATCAAAATTCCTGGTCAGAAACATCATTTTTGTTATGATAATGCTGTTCTCTCTAATATTTATCCTTAATACTTTTAACCATACATACTACCTAACAATGAGGCCTCTGACGAAAGTTCTCATTCATCAATTTCATAAGAAAAGTAAGAAAATTATTTATCCTGCTAGCGCAGATATAATAATATTAAACTCGATCTGATATCTATTAGAGCAGTTAGATTGCATAATTAAAAGGTGAAAAAAAGTCAATTCTTTATGAAGCAACGCGTTTGGAGATTTTTAAAAAAGCATTATAGAAACGTAAAGTATCTCGGTGCCTGTACGCGGTAATCGATCCTTCCAGATGCATTGTGTCGAACTAAAATTTGATTAGACATATCTCAGAAAGTCAGTGAGAAGCATCTATTTTGCTTCGATCATATCGATAATTTGTTCCAAACTTAATACAAATATTTTGTACGAATCAGTATTATTTATACTCTTGTATGCATTTACTAGTAATTTAAAGATTTATTCAAATGAATTAATCTGAGTTGATTGGTACACAAGAGATTTTTGAAGTGTCGTATTAAATATTATTTGAATTCGTTTCAAAGCTTCGATTTTAAATTGTTACATTGTTATCGATGAAGAATATATCTTTATCGTTGTTTATTATTAAAGAATTGTAATAATTAATGTAGATATACATACGTTAAAGATGCACAAATTATTAGAAACTATAAATACTAAGATAAGATTATATTGCATATCAAAATACGACGAGGTCACGTGATACTTCCAAAATAATGTTTTACATTTCGTTTTGGCGAGGCTCAGAATCGTTAATTCGAAAATATTAACGTAAGTTAGAGTCAAAAAGTATGTACAATTAACATTTGTATTTAGTCAATAAATAAAAAGGTCTACAATGCACAGAGCTCTACGCTCGATGAAAAATTATACTGCACTTATTATTAATCTGGATGTAGAAGAAATTATCCTAATGTATTACAGCATAATACTAATTATGAAAACTAACGTATAACAACGTACGTCGAAAATTTACTTGTACTCTCTTAATTTAAAGTCAGCTATTGTACCATTAAATCTCAGCAATATATGTATCGAAACGATCTTCGGTGACTTCAACTTTTATAAACAGTATACTATATATTATGGGTAGGGTGAATTTGCACAATAAAGAAAGTAAACAAAATAAATCTGTCTTAAACAAGCAATATATCATCATCATATTTATAAATATATAATTATCATACAACTATGCTTTTACGCTATTTATTAACAATGAGTAATCGTCGCAACGCGATTTTCGATTCACGGTGTATCATCGCTGTACACTCCTACTCTAGATCCATCGGAACAATGAGTTACAATATAGCTTTGATCGTTCGTTCCATTCCCAAACGACAAGAGAGTCTATCAAACAAGGATATAGGTCTGCTTCAGGTAAGATCAGAATTGTCTGTAATTATTATATTGTTTTAGAGATTTCTGTGTCGTTTGGGATCGTAACTAGCAATCAATAAGAGTCCATTAAATGATGTCGCAAGAACTTTAAGTAAATACAAAGTAGGCTTTAAGGAAATATGGAGTGCCATCTGCTAACGATCGGAAGGCTCCGTTTGTGCGTCAAATAGAAGCTTCGAAATTTTCTTATTACAATTTAATTTCGCGGCGGATAACAGATGACTTCACGTCTTTTTAAATACATGATCGCAGTACAAACAACGAATTTGAACAACGCGATGTTCAAATTGAAAAATAAATACGCGACTGACATTAAATTGTTTATACGTTTCGTCGAACGTTCGCATCCTTTAGTATTAATGTCAAGGAAAATATTTGTTAATCTTTCCAATGATTCACACATCTGAACTCCCAGAATACTGCGTACTCTGAATACTGTTTTATGTACATACAATATACATCATATGTATTTTTTTACAAAATTATCACAGAATATCTTAGAAATCTACATTACCGCTAAGAGCTGCTTTATGATGCCTCTAATATGTACAATTAGCTAGCCGAGTAACTTTTTCGAACTTAACGAACTAAAATCTTATGTCGAAATGTCACGCGCTTTACAATTATTGCCTTTTTCGAATCTCAAAATATATTTTACGTGACTACAGCTTTAATTTAAAATCTTAATTTAATATGTGTTACTGTTATTAAACACGACTGTGGCATTGTCAGCCAGACATTTCAACTAGCTACCGTCGAGGTTTACAACCTCTCGCATAAGTTTCGGCTTTTCAAAATCTGACGATTCAAAATATTTCAATGATTTGAAGCTAAAACTAAAATGGAAAAGAATCGACAACTTTACAATCGTAACATACAAGCTATACATAATGTATGTATGTATATACTGGGATATAATTTACGTTCGTAATAAAAAATATATATATATAATAAATTACATAAAATAATATATAAGTAACTCTTATAGGTTCGCTTTTTAGGCGATTAAGACAATCCTCATCGAGGATAAGGCAAAAGTCAACGATTAGGGACATAGCCTTAAATCCGTAACAAGACAAAGTCGACGACTTCTAAATGTTTGGCTGTATATTGAATCAATAGATCCTAAGAAATCCTGTAACTTCGACCTCAGCTTATTACAGATTCAAAACGATAGAAGCCGTACTCAACATACGGCTTCGTTTAATGAATCGTGCTGCAAATATCTACAACGTCATGAAAACCCCTGCCTAGGTCCATATTCAACGCTTCTAAAACAATAGAAGCTATATCTTCTAATGCTTCATTTTTTAACTTTCCAATACGATCGCATTTATTCGCAGAATCACTACCGTCGCGTAAAGTCCTCAGAGCGCTTATCAACGTCGTATAGGAAATAGAAGCGCTTAACCGGACAAGTAATCACTAGGGAACTATGACGTCTTGAAGGCTTTGCTTGGCGTAGCTCGCCCGTTCCTTGAGCAAATCGTCCAGACCCTCCTGAGTGTAGTAGACGACGAAATCCTGAGGAGCGACGCCCTCAAAGACGGCATAGACAGATGGCTTGAGATTGTAAAAGAAGAGCGGCTGGCCACGTCCCGCAAAGTCCTTCGTCAGGGATTCGATTACTTTGGCGGCGGTGAAGTCCGCACCGTAAATGTGTGAACAGTCGATTACGACGGGTGTCGTGTTGCCACCCTGCCGACGGCTGTATTTGGTCACGAGGTTGCGCACGTAATCAACCGATGGGAAGATTAAGCAGCGGTCTGGTGTCAGCATCAGGTAGTTGACGCCACGTCGACTCTGCAACGATTATATGGACAATATTTAGTCATGAGTATTATTATAGTTATTACGACACAAGTGGAAAAGGTAAAGTGATTTTAACCTCTTGTGAATGTTTACGCAGGAAACAAGCGAGTTTGGAAAGTTTACACGAGGTTAAAATCAATTTACCGTCCATGTATCAAACATAATTTTTTAACGCGACTTGCGGAAAGTTTGTTTTAATGCACGCGTTTTCGACCGAGCGTGCGGGAAAACAAACTTTTCGCACGCTGTGTGGAACACAATTTTTAAGGAACTTTTAAATGGTTTAAGGTTCAAGTGTGCGAGTCCTCGAATGATGGAATTACTTGATTTTAATCTCGATTTGACGAGCTATCAAGGAGGGCCGCGAGATACTTGAAAGAATCAAGGGACACGAAGTATCAAACCATTTGTAGTGATTGTGATACTCGATTTTAATGGGCTTATATTGAAATTTATCGGTTGTCTCTAATATTTTGACGTTATCAAGTAATTCAAACACATTCAATTTTTCAAACAATTGATATTTGCATTTAATACAAGGTCTCCAGTAGGTCCTTTTTTGTGTACTCGCACACTTCTAGTATTGACGTGGTATCAGAATAAATGTTTAGCGAAATCAAAGTTTTCAGTACCTGTAATTTTTCGACGGAGATTTTCGGCCTTGCGGCGTGGTACAGAATGAATAGAACGTTGATACCAATTCCAACGGCAATTCCAACTTCCAGCTGCAAAATAAGGCAAGCCAAAAACGTTCCAACTCCCGGAATCAAATCCGACTCTGTAAATAAACATGATGTATCATAAGATTGATTTCATTTAGCGCACGCGCATCGAAAAACAATATTACATTGAAAACGGATATACTCACTCTTCGTCCTCCACATTGGCTTGACGACTTTGACCTCGACCATGAATATGACCGCCGCAATGATAATGGCCGCCAGAGTGGCTTTGGGTATGTAATAGAAGTAAGGCGTGAGGAATAACAGAGCCAGTACCACCAGACAACCTGCGGGAAATCGATTTTTTTTCATCATTAAAACTATCCGATTTACAATTTGTAAGATGTGTCATCGTAATATATTTCTGCTTACCGGTGTAAATTCCTCCCATTGGCGTTCGAACCCCCGAAGCATTGTTGACGGCACTTCTGCTTACGGATCCGCTGCCGGGAAAAGCTTTGACAAAGGAATTGGCGATGTTCGAGACACCAATGGCAATCAACTCCTGAGTAGCATCTACCGATTTTCCGTTAGCTAAAAAGAGATAACGTTTATCCTGTGAGCTAGTTCTTATCCAGATAAGGAAGAATTAGTGTTTAAAAGTCTATTATTTGCTTCTTACAGAAAGCCTTGCAAATCGCGATATCCTCCATCAGTGAGATAAGTGGCAGCACAAGAATCCCACTTCCCAAATTCGTACACATGTCAATGAACGATACGGTAGTGTTGTCGTCTTTGGTATATCCGAAAGGAGGAAACTGTACCGATGGCATTCCGCTTGGAATGAACCCTGTAAATTTTGCATGTGTTATGTTATGCAATCGATTAGCGGATCAAAACATTTGAACGTTCCGTGAACTCACCTATGAGATGAAATGGTGATTTGCCCGCGGGAAAATTGTAGGCTATAAGGCCGCAGATGATGACTAGCAGGGCGTTTCTCGAAGTGCCCGTGAGCCACAGAAATTTGTTCACTATTTTGTGTTTTGTACTGTGCTGCTGCTGCTCCTGTGATCCTATGGTCATTGAAGCTATCGCCTGAGGAATTACCAAACCATCGATTAACACGGATTCCATATTCATTTAGAACTTTTTTAGGTAATACTACTAAATAAAAACTCACTCGTAGGATCAAAAGCAGTGCGATGCAGGAGACCCCGAGCGCCGCATCGTACACCGAGGTATCGTGCATATTTTCACCGATGCTTTTCCACATTTGGACAAACGTCGCACCTTTAGCCGGTATGCCCAGAATGTCCTTCGCCTGGGACGTTACGATGATGAGTGCGACGGCCGAGGTGAAGCCGGAACTCACCGGGCCAGACACAAAATCGATCAGAAAACCTGAAATCCAATCGTGAAAGCCAGGTCAGAGAAAAGTATAATGCAAAACGAAATTAAAGAATTGAAACTTGGATAACTTACCAAGGCCGAAGACTCCCATAAGCAGTTCGATGATACCGGAAAGAAAGCAGAGAAGGATTGCGTGCTGCTGAGGATCCTGTAGCTGGCCGACCGTCTGATAAGTGAGGAGGGAAATAATGGCAGTGGGCCCGAACGGCACGTCCTTGCATGATCCGAAGAAAATGTAGATGAAGCAGCCGAGGAAGCTACCGTAGAGTCCGTACTGTTAATAGATAAGATTAAGGTGGTTTATTTTATTCTGCGATAACTGAGAAGGAATAAGTGGTTCAGTTAAGTCGAATCGGGTGTATCGGAGCCTAAAATGTAGGACGGATCGCCTTACTAAGATAGTGTAATGCAAACTTATTGGTACATCAAGATAACATCGATCGTAAGAGGGTTGGACGAAAAATGATTTTGAAATAACGCGAGTTTGTTTAGATAGTTTAGCGATAAACTTCTTCCTTAAGTTAACTTATAATTATAAAAACTTATTGTCAAAAATGAATCTTTTTTTAAAAATAATATTATTTAAAGCTATTAACAACTCTCATATTAAGGGGACCAGATACTATCAAAACCTAAAAATATAAAATATAAATAATTAAAAAATTAGTTGCCTATATATAAAAATAAAAAATAATAAGTGAA
>JAPYZB010001295.1:0-15026 GCA_030522745.1 Eupelmus kiefferi | reverse complement strand
ATACATCTAGAGATATGGAAGAAAACTTATGAACATTCAAATATGCATTGAGAAGGGCAACGTTCTGAAATGTAACTTCTACTGCAGGAGTATAAATAAACTTTAAAAGAAGCATTTGTAAGAGTACCGGTGATTTTGTAATTACCAAACTAAGCTGTAGGAGTATCGAACTTAACCAATTAAAAAAGAAGGTTTCATTAAATTACAGATTGTTAGCAGCTATAGTATTGCAAAGCGAAGCCTTCTAAAATGCTACTTCAGCAATATGCTTCGAAGCGCGCAGGGCTAACATAATCGATACTTGAAAATTAAAAGTTGAAGTTTTAAATAATCAAAACTTAGTTTGGAAAGTTTAAGAACGTTACATCTCTTCAAAATACTGTAATTAAAAATTATTTGTGCGTCCTGCCAAAATTGCATTTTTGAATGTTCTTGGAATCTTTCCTCTGTTATTGGATAAAAGTTGGCTTGTATTTGATTTTTATCATCAGATTCCATAATTATTATATATATTTTTTTTATCTTATAAAATGCGAAAATTATCTCTTAGAGAACGATCTAGTTAAAGAAAATCTTATATTTATATTATATATTATCCATAGGTCGTGGCTCCATACTCCTAAAAAAGTATCTTTCGTAATTTACGAATAATAATCAAACAAAACCTAACACCGCGCACTCGAATCACAAAACCTCAAGTATCTCTCACCGCAAAATAAAATCACCCCATCCCAGCCAAACAAAGCCAAAACAAAACCGCCTCCACCTCGACGCTCATTAAAAATCAGATTTCTTATTTAACCCGGGCGTTTTGAAAGATCCCACGCCTGCACGAAAGAGCAAACCTGGATAAGCAGACTGAGAAAAATCAAACAAAAAGTAAAAAAACGAAAATCCCCTCACTCTCGACTTTCAAGCTGCTCCCGAACAAAACTCGCTGCTCGCCGGAAAAGACCTCTGGGAAATTCATTGATGCCGAGCTCTGCAAAATCGTCACCGCGACGAGAACCATAGCTGCAGCCACGACTGCGCGAATGCAGCTCGCAAATCGCGTGCGTGCGCAGAGCGCTTTTTTTCCTCTTCTTCAAGTCTCTCGTCTTGGTCCTGTTAATTCCGTTTCTCTCTCCGGGGAGCGAGCCACGCGGTAATGAAATTGTCGCGGTGCGCTTAGAGCCCGGTAATAGCGAGCTTACTGCAGCGAATAAAGCTCCCCTATTCAAAGGTGCCGTGCTTCAAAGTCGCAGCGTTGCGATTTTCCTTACGTATAGGAGGGAAAGAGAACGAGTCTGACTCGAGGAGCGACGCGTTTAGTCTTTTTTTTTACGAGTCTGTTTTTTCCTTTCGAGAGAAGAAGAAGAATGGCAAGGCTCGCTTTGAGGGATGTGTGCTCGAGACACTCGAGGTGTATATAGTGAAATAGTCGGAGAAGCTTCTGGTGAGAATGGAAAATCGGAAGGTTTTTCGAGAATGCTTTTCATGGGGGGAAAAGGAAAATTTTTATTTTGTTAAAGTATGGAGGCGAGCGCTTTGTTTGTGTAAGCAATGTTTAATAAAACGAGGTCGGAAGTTCATTTTCATTGTAAGTTAATACAGATTTCTGGTTGGTTTTATTTCAATATTGTGCATTATCAGCAATCAAATTCTTTTTAATTTAACTTCTGCGCGAAATATTATACGTCCGTCCGTGGCTTCTACTGCTGTCGAAAGAAATTTAATAAATTTATGTTATCGTACTCGAGCATACTAGTTTCCAATTGTAATACATAATTTAAAATAATTATAACAGAAAATTATCTGGGTTACTGCTCTCAGCAGTAGAAAGATAATCAAAACTTTAGTACAACATCCTCGTTGGAGCATGCATCGAGTTTCAAACTGGAAGTATCAGCTTTAGTGTATACTGACAATTTCGCGATAAATAGAGCCAAAAACTTTCGATTTATCTTGCGAATTACAATATTTAAATATCATTTAAACATACGTAGTCGTATAAATTTTGTATTGTTTGCAGATGTAAAATATTGCAAATAGTTGTTTTAGTATTGAATTCATACCTTTAAATCATATATTATTTAAGTATTTGAAAAATTTATTGCTTATAAAAAGATCAAAGTGCAGTATAAATTTTGAAAAATACAAAGTTTTGCTCGTGGTAATCTTTGTTATTTGACCGGTATGCCAAAAAGGTTTGGAACTCTTCCATAGTTTTGAAAGTTGAACGTAACTTTACGAAATATTCTGATTTTTCTGAGAAAAAAAACTAAATTCTAAAACTGGAATGTAAATTTTCCTCAAAGACTTACAATTACCGCTTTGAAGCTCCAAAGGTAAAAATTAAATAATTTCCGAGCAAAGCATTGTATTATACTTTTTATACAGAGGTCTAACAGCTGAAATTGAATTTCGAAGTATGATTGCGAAGCTTTCTTTATGAAAAAGTGAGAGAAAAGGATGATTCTTCGGTAGAGTGCTTTTAAAAATCTTTACTATATCACTTTTTCACAAACGACCTACAAACTACACCGTAGATCAAAATTTATTTCAAAAAGGTTTTTCGTTATTTTGCTTAATGCAGTTTCGTTGTATTTTTTAAAATTTAATATTACCATTCAACTAAAATTATTCGACTCTATACTCATCTTTTACAATTCTAGATATAATAGTATTTTATTAAAAAACAAGACCTCATTTCGTGATATCAAATAAAGAACATTTCTAAGATCTCGTTTCCGATGAACAAGACGCGCAAAGCGTAAAGTTCAAGTAGATCCTCTATTCCCTTTAAATAGCTAATGTGAAACAAACAGAGAGCTTTAAAGAAAATTTTCTTCAAAAGAGCGAAAAGAGGCACTAGACACACATTGCACACGCTTAGTGCATGATTTGAATACGTTACGCGATAAAAGTAAGACTGTCTGTTTTATAACATGAAAAATTATATTTCTTATTTCTTTTTATGCCTCTCGTAGATTTTAGAGCAGTTTGCGAAACTAATATGAAATATTACTCTGATATTATTTAATAATAATCGACTCGAATTCTCTACAAATCTATAAATCATGTTTCGTGTTTATTGAAGCGCAATGATGAAGTTCGCTTTCTGGAATATCAATCATTTCATTGTAATTTTATATATCTGCTTTGCCATTATCGTCGACAAAAATTGGTACGCTACTGCATCATTTCATACACCGTTCGATTTTCAATTTATTTTTAACCTAGAGCCGCGTAAAATATAATAGCTTCAAAAAGTATACAATGGACGATTTTAGTGAAAAATTACAACTGCAGCAAGTAAATTAATCCAGGGAGCTCTTCCAATTTTTTAACGTGATAATTCATTCCCTTTGGGAATCCAGAGGCGGAAATTTTCGCGTATCCTCCGAAAATCCGAATACTCCGCGCACCTGGGATCCACCATGACTTCTGCGGTTTTATAACCGCACGAACTATGCGCTGCATAATTCGTCTACTTTTGGTTTGCACTTTATGAGCTTCGTTGAAACTTTTATCCGGTCATCACTTGTCTTTTGCGAATCGTCAAATGAATTTCGCATTAAAGAAAAAAAAAACCTCCCGACTACCATATATGCTTCCAAATTAGTCCGGTCGTTATACGTCGCTCTAATTAAAATATCGTTCCCGGAACTGAAGCAGCGCTGCCGTATTTTGACGAATAACGAGAACAATTAAGAAAAATCGCAGACTACAATGATCTAGGTCGAGAGTCGAGTAATTAGCGCGATGCGTATAATTACGAGGCTCCCATCGAGCAGCCATACACGGAAAAGCTCACTAGACCTGATTTAGTATCCGCTTTCCTCTCCTTTCGTCTCCGCGACTCATTCTTATTCCCTCCCCCGCATTATCAAGTCTTCAACTCTCCCAGCCCCCCCTGTCAGTCGATCAAAGCTCCTGAAAAGCGCGTTTGCATTTCCCGCTAAACGAGTTACCGGGAGCGCAAGAAAAATCCCGCGGATAAGAAGCAATATCCGTGCGCGGCATGCATCCAGCTTCGCAGCTCTTAGCTCACCGCGTCCCACTCGAAAAGTACGACTCCGCAGCCGGCGGCTGGATGCGCGCACAACATAAAATCATATATCCGCGCTGCAAGCCCGGGCAAAACTCGACTTATTGAAAATTACGATCAAACTTGCAAGCTCGCTGAGAAAACCAGCTCCTCGCGTATATATCTCCTGACTTACATACACGGCTAGCGTAGTAGTACTGTTACACCATTAGATCTAATGGGTTTTGCTGGAGCGCGCGCAGACCGCAAATCACTTTTACCATCTTGGCGTCAAATTCGATTACAGGAGCCGGACTATGCATCCTCGGGGAAGCTCGCTATCTCCGCGTAACGGCTCGCTTAGGTACGTACTTATGCGAACGCGTGCTAGACACGGATAAAGCTCGATGCTTCTTCTTGCCTGGCAACAGGTAAACATAAATCAGCGGATCAAAGGCAATTTATCCCGTCTCTCGAAAAAGTTACTCGCTGCGCGCGCCTTTTTTCTTTAACGAGAGAGAGAGAAAGGGGACTTTGCAGAACTCGCCTGATGAAGTTTTGCGGAATCTATTCGCCCGGGCGATGCTGCTTCCGCGATGGTGTCTCGAAGAAAGACAATTTATTAAAACTTGGAAAAGAGCGCGGAGTTTTTTCAGCGCCGGGGAAACCGGATGCGTATATATACTCGGGGAGTTTGTTTAGTTTGGCTTCGAACTCTCTTTTTCCAACTCGCTCCTCCCATTTTTCCCTTTCATCCGGCCGATTTTACGCACGCGGAGCGCACGCCTCGATCGCTTGTTTTTACTGATAGATAGAGAAGCCATTTCAATTCGCGTGCTCCGTTTTGTTATTCAAGAAAAAAAGGAGCACCGAGACTCTAAGCTTTTACACGGCACGCGCAAAAATTTTCCCGCATTCTCCTTAGCTTTATGAAAAAAAACAAAGCCTCAAACACACCCACGCAGCTAACAATACGCGAGAATATCGAAACTGAGCGCGCAAGCGCAAAAAGAGACACAGAAAACAAAGAGGCCCTCTGAAAAAGAAAAAAGCTCTCTCCTCCGCAATCAATTCACGGCGACTTTTAATCTCGTTCATCTTGCGGCTCTCGCGCGTCTCCTCATATATGCGGCCGCACATTCAGGGCAATACAGGGAAAGGGATAATAATGCGGCCCTCGCGTCGCCGTGAATTGTTCTGCGCATTTTCCCGCCTTTCCAAGCTCCGCTTGTCTCCGGCATTCAGCCTCCCGTATACGGCGATATTCTTCTCCCATTAGAGCCGAGGCAGACGCTCTCCTTCGCCGCTCTTTTTTTTTACTTTTTTTTTTTTTTTTCGTACTACCCATTTTTCTCCTCTTTTCAGCCGCGCCAGCCAGCCGTTTCTTTCCCCGTTCTCCTTTTTTTTTCGCCCCCCGTCCTGACCGCTTTTCGCCGAAATAAGACTCGAGCGCATTGTGTGTAAGCGCGCTGCGGAATTACGACGGGCCGAGAGAGAGCTCGGGCCGGGAATAATTAAATTAAAATTTTTCCCTTTTTGTTTTTGAGAGCGCGCGCGCGGCCTACGCGCGGCGAAAGCTCGCTTTTCAAGATTCGGCCGGATTTTCAGGTCGCGAGTTTGTTTATTTTGCGCCCTGCTGGAGTTTCCGCTCGGGCTTAATGCATTTTACGCGCGCGGGCCCTGCGATGTTCTTTGATCTGGAGAAAGCCCAGGCTCTTTTCTCCTCCGAGCTGGTTTCATAATCATCTGGCTGAGAGGGAAAAAGTGTTCTTTTTTTTATTAGACGCGCCGGTGCATTTGTCTCTGCGTCGCGTAATTACGCGCTCACGCACGTTTGGGTACGCTGGAAAGAGTTGGGATGAGGATCGTGAAATTTTTTTGTCTTGAGTAAATTTACTGTGGGGGCTTTGATTAGTCGGGGAAAGGAGGAAAGTTGAGGTGGGAATGTATTTTGGTCTGTCGGTACGCGCTCGATTAATGCGGTAATGATTTTTTTTTAATTAAGGTGTAGGGGCGTTGTATATTTGCTGAGGATGCGAGCGCATTTGATGAAATAAATTTTGTTACTTTCGAGAATTAATTATTTGGCTTTCGTAATTTAAAGTCTGAAATTTTGGCAATAAGAGTTTCGCTTGTTGGGAAAACATATTTTGTAATTTTAATGATAGTTTTACGGAGAAGACTATCGTATAAAAAAATTGTATTATTCTTTGGTGCATTATTAGTAATATAATACACATTTTCCTGGTACATATGATGCTGAAATAATTTTTTATAGTATTTCTCATCCTTAAATATTAAATATCTCGTAATCTGTTGTTTCGTGTAATATATGTACGTTTTTTTAGAAATAATATTATTTAATAGTTATTAATGCTTAAATTATGAGAATTTTATTAATGAGTCGCACGACGAAATTGAGCGCGCGAGGCGCGCATAAATTTCGCTTGTTTGAGGAAATGTAGAACAGAATATTTCCAAATTAAATTCCTGCCAACCTAAGAACCACATTTCTTTATTATAATCTGCATTAATAACCGTAAACTTTTATTTTTCAAATCTTCCTCGAAGTTATTATCACTAACGATATGGGAAACTGATTATACACGTCAAAAAAGTTCTTAAAATTTCATACGTCACTATTGAGCAGCAGAGACGATAAACAGAAAATAAATACCATATGAAGCGCCGGTGAGAGCGACGTGGAAATTTTTCGCATTGATATTGACGCACGTCCATTGCATTTTTTATGGAAGAACGTACGAAAGTATGTACAAACAAAAATATAGCTTTAGCTGTTTGCGCGCTCGTCCATTCAGTATGATTACAAATAAAATGTGACTCGGGCTGCTATTCTCTTCGCAGGCAGGCTTTATTAGGTTTCGCTAATAATCGATATAGCGAGGCGAGTGCGAAAAAATTCATCAATGATGTTACTTTGTTTTGCGCTGATAAAGCTCGTCAGAATTTGCATGCTTTTCGATTTTAATTGGAGAGTAAGCTGCTTTAAAAGTTTATTAGCAGTTGAAATTATTGAAATTGTTATTTTATAAGATAATAAATGTACGCATAATAACAAATTTAACTACACTTTAAAGAAAAATAAGTCTGCAATTTGATGACGGTTTATTTATTAAATGAACGTTAAGTATCTGCTAATTCAGTGAATACACAATTAGTCTATTTTTTTTAAAATCCGAATGTTTGTAAATATAACAAGTAACGAACTCCTGACCTGTTTTTATAGCCAACGTCTATTAAAACTTTATATTGTATTTACTTGTCTTGTACACTACGTTGATTTACAATATAAAATAGTACAAAGGTTGATTGAGCTTTTTTCATAATCCAATTAAATCTTTTCTGTTGAAAATGCCAAAGCTTTAATCTAGTCAATAAGAAACCAGCGATTGAAACAGATATGGATGTAATTTTTTACCATATACGTTTATTTTTGTTCTTTCCTTTGGTAATATACGTATTACGATAAAACTTATTCAACTTTCATACTTTTTTCTGTGCGAACTAGCATCATATGTATATGAATATGTTAAACAACTTTGAGTGACTTCATAAATGTCCGTCCAAACACAATTTTAAACAGTTATATAAGCTTAATTATTTAAATTTGGTTAAAGCCATATTAGAATCTAAATAAAGCCTAAATTAATTTCGAGAATTCACTTAATAGGTAATAGAGATAGGTTCTAGGTATTTTCTAGTTAGACCATCATTAATTTTCTACCCAGAAATACAACTAATTTGATTCCAACATTTCATTACATAATATTAATTCAACATTGCAACATCATAATTGCGTAAAAGTATTTCAAACGTAAAACTGACTTTCCTTAATTAAAATAAAATATTTCGTTTTATCCTGTAAAAATATTTTTAATTTATCGGAGTGCACGTTGAAAGTCATAGACCGAACTTAACTTAATTCAGTACGTTTCATTTGAGACATCGCAATAAAATTATAAAAAAAATCCATGAAATCGTAGAAAATATTTTCAAGGGATAGATAGATAGTATTCGGCTTGACGTTTCACGTGTACCTAAAAAAAAATTCTCTTGGCAACAGCTCAAAGCTAACTCTCTAATCTTCAAAAGAATTTTTTTCTAACTTTATATTAAACATACATTTAATACTACTTTAATTAAATGCAAAATATTTGCATTTTTAATTTCACAAACAAAACGGCGAAATCGTATTCGCGCGAAAGGCCGTGACAAAAATAACAGCCAAGCTAAGTCCAAAAAATATCGTTTTCATACGGCAACTCAGCTCTATATTTTTTCGCCCCGTTATCAAAATAAACGAAAAATCAATTCAATCCACCAGGTCAAACCCTACCCCCGCAATTGCAAAACGCGGGCGCCGGCGCGTTTGCATCTATTTGCCCGTCGAAAATGAAACTTTTTCCATTCAGCCTCTTTCTATTTGCATATTGAGAATCGCAGTATTCGCGAATCGCTGCTAATTCCCAGAAAATAAGCGGTACAAATTAATTCCAAAAAGTTCCAGCTCCCTTTCCAAAAAAAAGAATACGTAAAACTCATTGGTTACGCTAAACCGAAAAGACCATCAAAGAAGGGCCTGGGCGCTTGGGCAGGAATTAAAAGTTCCAACGACGAGTTGGTCTGCATTACAAAATCGCTTTACACGGGGAGCTCGCCCTTTTCCCCGTCGGCTTTAATTTTCTGCGCTGCAGCGGCGAGCCTCGGGTTAATTTGAAAAAAATCAAAGAGGGGATTTGCGATAGCGCCTGAAAGAACGGCTGAACGATCGGCGAGTAACGTATAAAAGATCGCGAGAAAATAAGGGACGACCTAGAAAAAAAGGATCAGTGGAGGACGAGAGATCCGCACTTTGGACGCCTGCGGCAAGAGGAAGAGCCGAAACTCTATCTCTCTCTCTTCCTACTCTCTATTTCGCCTCTTTGCCAACTATTCAAGAGCGAGCTGCTCGTCCCGGGCAAAGATTTCTCGCGAGGGAAGGCGAAAACGGGAGGGTGAGAGAGCTACGTGTATACGTGGGTATACAGGCTTCGTGATAATACGAGGATGTATATATACGTGTACGCTGATGAGAGAGAGAGAAATACGCGGGGGTGGCTGGATAATAAAAGCGTCGGATTGACGCGGCGGGAGGTTATATGCGCGTTTCTCTCTCCGCAGAGAAAAAGATGGAAAATAAGCTGGCTGTGGGGGAAATGGAAAAATTTCGAAAATTAGCGCTACGAGATTCGCGCGAGCTTGCATAGAGCTTTTTTCATCCGCGCGCGCTTGATGAGCTCGGCTATCGAGGCCGAATATAGAGAGTATTTTTATATTGCTTACTTTATGCAGAAAATGTTAATACAAACTGTATATACCAGAACGATGTCAAAGTCGTTTTGTTCGGAAACAATGGCTTTGTCCGCGATCGCGGATGAATTTTATAGCGCGCAACAGCGCGCCGATGGATTCGACATTCGTTTTCATAAAGCTCGCCGTGAGCTTGCATACTAAATCCCCGCGAAATCCTACACAGCAAAACATCAGCAATTCATGAAATCGGATTTTCGAGATTAAGAATACACGCTCTGGCGCGCGTGCTTTTTTTTCAATTCAACTGCCGCGCTTCGGCGGAAAAATCTCGCAGTCCATGAAAAATCCAAAAAGCGCCGAGGCTTGATCGATGCGCGCCCGCACGTCGGCCGTTAACAAGCGCGGAAAAATGTAGCCGTGCCAGAGAGGCCAATAGATTCGGCATTAGAGTCACGCGCGAGGCATAACTTTTTCGCGCCCCGGCCAATCTAGCCGCGAACACGGACACTTCAATTACTCTCGGCCGAGCGTGGAGGGGAAAAAAGTGCGGAACGAATGGCCGGCTTGATGTGATTCAGCGCGAATCTTCGTGATACAACTTTTAGCGGCAAGCACAAAGAAAGCAAACTTTGTGTAGTAAGAAACTCTCGGAGGAAAACAGAGAGAGAGATGCAGTGCGAGGGGGAGAGATGGAGAGGACGACGCTCCATCGATTTCTTATTCGTGTATATAGTATATATAGTGGGCGCTTGCGCGACCCTTGACCCGCCCAGCGCTAAAATGTATTCCACCCACGCGCCGAGACAATAGCGAGGCGCTATCTTTATCGTCGCGCAGATGCGTCACGCGCCAAGTCGTTTGTGCGCGATGTATACTAAAGGATATTGGCCACTGGATGAATGGGGTGTATTTGTTGTTGGATTGAATTTTTTTGAGGAGCTGGAGAGGTGTTTTTGTTTGTTTGGTTGGTTAATCGCTGCTGAGTAATTGGGGAGAGTTCGTTTGATTAATGCATTTCTGGGAAGGGTTGTTGAAGTTTTATTTAATTAATTTCCGACGCAGCGAGGTGTACGCTTCAAAGCTGGGGGAGAGCTTTAAGTAGACAATTCTTTCTTCTTTGGAGTTTTATGCTTTCTTTTGGATTTACACTTGGCGGAACGCGCTGGTTTATTAATACTGCGGAATGTAAGAGGGCAAAAAATTAATTAAGTAATTTTCAGTTTCATAACTTGTTCATATAACAATTTCTGCTTTATAATTATGTTAAAACTGGGAAATAATTTTAAATTTTGAAAAATGCTTTATTAAAGTTTTTTAATGGAAGTTGGAAATGATAAATCAAGGTGTTATTACGCTGTGGCGAAATATCCGGTGTATACCTCATAGTTAGGTGAAGCATCGAGTTTTCATAAACTTTGCGCACAATAAAATGACAAAATTAATGAGTTTAATGATTTTTGCATATTTTGATAATGCTTTTTTGTGGCACGCACTGACAAAGTTCAATATATATTTATATTTAAAAATTGAACATTATTTATAAAGCTCGTAAATTTCATAAGGTCGTAATCAAAATTCATGTAATTTATGATTTTCACTTTATCGATAAAATACTAGTCGATAAATATTGAAATAAGATTTTCGTTGTCCAGCTTATTTATTAGCGGTACACCTCGTTACTTTTGAAATACCGCACGTTTTTTCTAAAGTCAAGACGGAAGCTCTGAATTTTCCTAACCTTTTATTTTCCAGAAAAATTTATAACCTTGACGAAAATAAAGCACAATTTACAGTTGAAGTTTTTAATTGTATTTTTATTTCACCTAGTCGGCGCATTGATATACCTACGAGCGATAAAAAGTACGTGTTTTAGTTTCGAAAAAGTTTAAATTGAATTTCAAAATCCAGCCGGCCTCAGAGCCTCAACTCTGACAATTTGATTTCCACTCGTATATAACACACGGAATCCCAGAAAACTCGACGCTAAACGGAAACGGTCAATGGCTACGCGCGTGTACTCGAACATTGATTAAATTATTTGTTGATAAATAACCCAGCGAGTCGTGATTGAATAATTGTCAAAGCGAAACTTTTCAATAAAATTAACGTTCGCAATCTATAATCTTTTACGTATAAAATACCTTAGTCTTTCTAACGTGTACGTAGAAAATATCAAGTTTAAAATTTCCACAACAATGGCTACAGTTTACCACTACAACTCACTTCTAGAATCCACCCACCTCAATAATAAAAATTCCAAATCCGTTAAACCCGAAATATTTCACAGAACGCATCAGTAAATCTCGAAAAAAAAACATTCACGCAACCGCTCGCCATATTTTTCAATGAAACTTAGTAATTCCCGCAACTAAAAGAAAAAAAACTCACATACCCAGCCACTCTCAAACCAAGAGTTATATCAACGCTTTTTGAACCGCTCGTTTTCTATCTTGGCCTCCTCTTTAGCCGCGAGTATGCAGTGTACCCACGTAATGAGTAAGCCCTGCGCTTCTTTCTCTCTTTCTCTGGAGTGCGCTGGCTGCGCCGCCACTCCGCGGTTTTGCAGCACGCGAACTTTAAGGAAGTCGTTCCATTTTTTTTTACACTCGGCTCGTCCTCCTCCTGCCTAACTTGCGCCATTTTTGTCTCGCTCCAATTATACATGGCTGCGGGGATCACGGGGATTTAATTTGTACTTTGCGCAGTTTGGCACGTAAAGTTGAAAATTTTTGTAAATTAATTTTCTTTTCGGGGAGAGGGGGTAGTGGTATTTCACGCGGAATTCGCAATCAAGATTCACGCGCGCGCCTTTTAATTATTTCGGAAGCGTAATTCTCTTATGCTCGGGATGCTTCGGGAGTTATTTAAACACGAGCGCAATCCGACGAGATTACGAAGAAAAGCGTACATTTTAATAAACAGTACAACATTAATAATTTAAACAAAAACATATTTCATTATCTACACCTTTCACCGAAAACGCATAAAACCCAATGGCAGCTCGCCCAATCGAACTAGTATCTAGATCTTGCGAAAGCCCGTGGGCTACTGCTCAGTGTGGAAGTGCGATTGTTCATCAGTTAGCCGAGTTAGAGAGCAATTAATTGCCGCCTAATCTTAAGTAACTTTGATATACGCGCGGCACTCGCCGACACAGTGCCCCCAGTGTATATCGCCGGTTGTCACCGAACTGTTGCGCCGCAAGCTTCATAGTTCTCCTGCTTTAATCGAAAGTATTTTCTCCAAGTTGTATACGAGAGCTGTACTAATATAGATTGTGTATATCGAAATTAGATTCGATCGCTGTCCTTAGAAAAATGTATATAGTAGAGACAAAAAGAAAGAATGTAACGATTGACGATGGAATAAACAGAATAATTAACGAGATGGATTTTCTTTGCTTGTTACAGTCACTAAATTCATTCGCATTGGCATCGCCGACAAGAACGACAACCCACCCTACTTCGACAAGGCCCTCTACGAGGCTGAGGTAGACGAGAATGAGGATATTCAGCACACCGTCCTTACTGTCACCGCCAAAGATCACGATGAGTGTAAGTACCGGAGCGTTGCTGCTTCTCTGCTTTTACTGCTGCCAGAGACAGTCTCGTTTTAGTATTAAAATGTTTTGTGCGCTTGCATAATGAATTCAAGTTTTACTTTTATTATTGTTTAAATGTGATCTTGCTCTTATGTAAACAAAGTGATTTATTTTTAACTTGCGCGTTTATTGAGATTAAATAACGCTGTATCATACTTCTGCATGAAAGGATATTCGCTTTCGCGTGAAATGAAATTTTCACGCTTTGCGAAGTGATATTGAAGTGAATATCCTTGGCAAAATTTCAAGGATTGAGCGAATTTTTATCACGATATATATGCGTAAAGTAACTTTATTCTTTTAAAATAAATACCAACGATAAAACGTAATTTAACTTGTATGACTACTGCATAACAATTCCATTGTAAATGTCATGGCTCTTCAAGCCGTTGAAAAATTAACTTTAAGCGTTTACGACCCTATACGCTTCCACAAGTTCCTGTTTTCGTAACACGCCATTTTTTTCGACTTTTACGCATATAGCCGTGATGAAAAACATCTTTTGTGATGAATCCATGCGTTGACGAAGAAAAACATGTTTTTTACAGCCTCGCGTATTCGATACGAGATTACGAGCGGTAACATAGGCGGCGCCTTTGCCGTAAAAAATATGACAGGAGCCATTTACGTTGCGGGGGCGCTAGATTACGAGTCGAGAAAAAGGGTAAGTCATATTGAATTCTCTGCCCGTCCGGCTTCTCCCCGGCCGATTTGCAAAACCAATGGCTAAATTGCGCGAAATATCGAATTTCGATTCGAGTTGCGTTTGTAAAGATAGAGCTGAGCTCAGCTGAATTTGAATTAAGGAAAATTGTAATATTTGATAGAGTGAATCTGTATCTTTTAGTAACGTACATTATTTATTATAAAGAAAAGAATTTAAACAATTCAGTTGATTGCATTTCGCTTGTACCTTTCATTTATTTATCTAAACAACTCGAGCCCCTGTGTTCCATTGTTGCAAGCATAAATAGTTCGTTCGCGTTCAATAAAGTTTTAATCACATCAATCTACATACTCTAGCGCATAATAGCTCCAACTTTCGCATTACCCCATCAAAAGCCAAACTTCCGTCCCCCAACTTTCTACTACCCTCCACAGCCATAACCCACCCAAAAAAAAATAAAACCTCGCAACTAAAACAACACACCCGCAAAAACACTTGCAGTACGAGCTGAAGCTAACAGCGTCGGACAACCTGAAGGAGAACTACACAGTGGTGGTGATCCACGTGAAGGACGTCAACGACAACCCGCCCGTCTTCGAGCGTCCCACCTACCGCACCCAGATCACCGAGGAGGACGACCGCAATCTTCCGAAACGCGTGCTCCAGGTAAGCCCGGCGCACGCCCCAGCAAACAATCGTCTAAAGTTTGCGCTCGCCATATACGCGGGTTCGCCATATCTAGCCTCTACGTGTGTGTATGTACGCTCTCTGCTCTTTCCAGGTCACCGCCACGGACGGCGACAAGGACCGGCCGCAGAACATCGTTTACTTCCTCACCGGACAGGGCATCGATCCGGACAATCCGGCCAACAGCAAGTTTGATATTAATAGAACTTCCGGCGAGATCTACGTGCTCAAGGTAGGAGAGCTGTTATTTCTGTTACTTTTGCGCCGAGCGCTCGATTTTTCAAGAAACTAATTGAACTCGTGTGCGTGCAGCAGCGAGTCCGGCTCTTTCGATAAGTCGGAAGGGGGATGAAGTATGGACGCGGGGGCCAATGTGGCGTGAAGTAAATTAATCGTGGAAATAGCGCGGAAAAGCTCTTTCCGCCGTATATGCATTGTGCTTTATCGAGACGCTGAACTTTTGCTCGAGCGGGTTTGGCTTAGAAAGGGCATTCTTTGGAAATGATTTTTATAATGGCTGAGTTGTGGCCGGTTACTGGGTTGGCTTGATCGCAGGTTATTTTCGAGGTTTAAGTAAGTGAATATCGGATGCAGTGAAATATTTAATTAGTGGAAGTTATTAGAGAGAAAAAATGATTTTGAATTTTCAGCGCGGCGAAATTTAAAGCAAACGCGCACTGAACTTGTTTAAATATTGAAATAACTGAATTTGTGTTTGTGTACTTATAATGATAAAATGTATGTTGTGT
>JAPYZB010001294.1:0-15185 GCA_030522745.1 Eupelmus kiefferi | reverse complement strand
ATCTCCACTGTATAATAAAAAAAAAATTAAAGCCCAGAAACGGCATCCGCATTAAAAATTCGTAAAAATTCCATGGCAAAGCAGAAAAAAGCGCGCGCGTCCCACTTCTGTTTAACCTTCGCCGTGCAGATCTGAAAATATCTCTTATAACAATGTCAGACAATCGGATCGCTAACGGGCAGCTTCCGCCACCGGCGACAAAAACAGCGTCGCGCTTGGCCTGTATTTCTCAACTGTCATCAAGCACTCACCGGTCGCGTGGTCGCGTGCGAAAAATCACACCCGATAAGCCGTATACAATCAGCGCGAAAAAAAATACAATCTGCTCCGCGCGATAAGACAGATATAGCCCGATAAGAACAAAGAATCAATCGGCTATTTTTTCGAAAAAATACGCGTGGGAAAAGAGCGCGTTTATTCAAACGGCAAAAAGCATACGCAAATATAATCACTGAGAGCAGAAGGGTTTCGGAATTTTTTGTGGGTCGCTGACGTAACGCGCTGAGCAAATAAAGTATTATATGTACGCAGGCCGATGGCGAAAATCTGTGAGAGCGTGCGCAAGTGGCTCGTACGATCTTTTGCTTTTTTATCGAGCGCGGGGGTCAACAACACCGCACGCTAAGAGCGAGACCGAATCTTGGATCTGTTTGACTGCGTGTGTCTTTTAATGGGTGAATCTGTTTTCGCCTGCGCGAGGGGTCTTTGATATATTTATGCGGAGAGCTGCGCCGCTGGTTATGATAATTATCATTGGCTGAAAATAGCTTGGCAAATACTTTTTGACGAGGCTATTGTTCCTTTTTTCCTTTTTGTCTGCTGAATTTTGCAATTGAGAGAGCGCGAGATTTGCAAGGGAAATGTCGATCGGTTTTCTGCGATTGTTTGAAAGGCGGGGCATGGAAGGTTTAATGTTGTTTAGAAAATGATTGTTTTTATGTAGGAGCTTCTGTATAGCTGATGTACAAAAATTGAGTTTTAATTATGATGTGGATGTGTTTATTTAGTTAATTATAAACTGTATTTATTTTGTTTTCGTTTATTATTATTCGTTTATTAAAATTCCAAAAATTTAATGATAATTTTATATTATTTATTCTAGGACAAAACAGGCGATGCAGGGTAACATGACATTCCAGCAGTCGCTGACAGTCAGGCTCAACATTATCAAACCAAGCCAGAAACAAATCTCAGAATTTCTGCGCACACACCCGCCGAAGCTGACGCCTGGCATCAAGTAAGCTCAAATATCCAATTAGCATTTGCCGATAAGGTAAATGTCTCGGTCACTGGCGTTTACTCAACTTGATGTCTGACGTTATTTGAATTCCTAAGCTTCCACGATTTAATTCACTTGATTAGTTGATCTCGCCGCTATCGATGATTGACACTTGCGCGAGAATTTAGTCTTTTCATGATTATTGTCGCCGCTTAATCTTTAATTGATAAATAGTAATAGATTATTTAAAAGTAAGTGTAAGTGTAAATGTTTGCTTTTAATATTATGTAATATTGTTCGCATTCTGTTCGCGTTTGATTGTTCTGATTGAATGATTTATATGTATGATGAATTTTCCTTTTACGTTGTAATTTGGTACGAGAAAAAATTCAAGTTAGCAATTACTTTAAAATTTTTAAAAGTTTAATACTTTATTGGTCTAATATGTTTTGTTTTTAAACGTCAGTCATTAAATACCATTGCAGCCAATTTAGATGTAACTATATATGATAATCCCGTGAAAAATGTATTAAATAAGTATGTTGTAAATTTCAGATCTCTGATCCAGGCCTTGCAAAATCAAAAGAAACAAGTGTTTCTTGTATCCGGTGGCTTCCACTGCCTTATCGCGCCAGTAGCTGCGCAACTTAACATACCATCCGAAAATATTCGGGCCAATAGATTGAAGTTTTATTTCAATGGTGCGTTACTATCAAATTTTCTTTTAATTTATTATTTTATTGAAAGAAATAAAATTTTAAAAAATCACTTTCGAAATTATCCGTATTCGACTTTTTGTGTAACTGAAAGTTTGTCTTATTTTACAGGCGAATATGCTGGCTTCGACGAGAAAGAGCCAACGTCCCAAACCGGCGGTAAAGCCGAAGTTATTCGACGGTTGAAGGAAGAAAGAGGATTTAAAACCGTTGTTCATATTGGTGATGGTGCAACAGATCTCGAAGCTTGTCCCCCAGCGAATGCTTTCATCGGTATGTATAATTCATTAAAATTTTCTTAAAACTAAACTAAAATATCATTTATCTAATTGCTGATTTAATCATTAAAATATATGTAAATTGATTGCTAATTACAAATAATATGCCTTTTGGATAGTATTGCTAGTAAATATTTATTACACTAATAAATTGAATCTTATGGTTACTACAAAAATTCATTAATTTAATTACATTTATACGTATTTTACTTGAATAACATAACAATAATTAGCTATTTTAAAATCTGTACAGTGTAAAAAATCTGAATTATTTATAATACATTGAATGGATTCTTATAAATATACTACCTTCAGCTGAATCTTTTTATTTTTTACTTATACTTTAATTGTTAACACTAACAAATAATTACATAAACAAAAAGCTCAAATCTATAATTTTATTGCAATTTTTTTATTAATAATTCATTAATAATTTCTTTAATACCGAGATTTAAAGCTAATTTTATTAAAATTATACTTTTCAATTTTTTATATTTTACAATAACATTAAAATAAAAAATAATTTCTTTGTTTCAGGATATGGAGGCAATGTCGTTAGAGAAAGTGTGAAATCCCACGCACCTTGGTTTATTATGGATTTTAAGGATCTTGAAGCGGCTCTATGAGAATATATATTTTAGTGAATTTCAAGTTTGAAAGTGTGCGATGATGAATGCGTATTAAGAAAATCCAGAAAGAATATTAAACAATATTTTTGTATGGAATGACTATTTACATAATATTTTTGTGTACAGAGGTGTAAATATTACTGACAGTATTTTTGAGATAGTGACATTGTTACAGAAGATGCACGAGAGCATCGTTCGTTACTGTAATATTGAATGTTGGCGAGTTCGAAGATTTAATGATTGTTATCAAAAATACCGTGTGCAATAACGATTTTTTGTACGAGAGTTACATAAAATACATTTATAACGTTAAAACGCTTAAATTTATTTAATCCCGCTTATTAACAAAGTAACCTCTTATTTATTTATATTCACCTGATTGCACTGATACAATGTACATACAAATCGTAACGTAAATTGTTTTGTTTTTACATATGACATGCACAATTAAAAGATTTGTGTAAATCATTAACTTCTTAGTTAAAATACAGTTTAATAATAAAAACAACTGCAACGTTCACCTTTTGTAAAATCCTCAACGTTGCTTATCATTATTGACTATCACTGATTGAAGCTTCTCGTTCTTTCTTTTTCTGATCTATCCACTCTTGTATTTTTGTTTTAAGATCAACGTCCGATTTTACCATATCCATTGTTAAAGGTGACCGATTAAAAGGATCTGTCTGATCGCTCAGCAAGTGTCTGAAATTCAATTATTTTAATACAACTTACTAAATAACAATTCAACAAAATATAAAACGTAAATAATACCTTGCTATAGTCTGTCGATCAACAACAGCTTTTGATGACGGCAGTATGACGGGATCGATCATTAATGTAGACATGATAGGATCAAGAAATTCGTCAGGAGCATCTACTAAAATTTCTTCCTCTTCTTTCTTCTGAAATGCAATTTGTTCCACCTTCTTAGCGAATTCGTCAAGGTCGCCTAAAATTGCCACTCCACCAATACGAACTAAAAGTTTATAATTTTTCAATTTTTGCATACTGTAATTTTAAAGAATGAAAATTAATGATAAATAAAGATATTATTTTACCCAAGACATCATCAGCTAATTTAAACAGTTCTGGACTGTAAGACCTTCCATCCTGTGATACCGCAAGCGTAAAGTTCTCATTTTGACTTAAGTTAATATAAATTTCACATATATTTAAAACAAGATTCGCTGGATTAAATTCGTATTCTTTTTGATCTTTAACCTGGAGGTACGAAATTAATAAATTAAATATATTTTACGAAATCATAACTTTAATAAGTCAAAGTAAATCAAAATTTTACCTTAAGATTTTTTTTATTTGGACCGACTAATTGTAAAAGTAAATAATTTAACATTGAAGCTATACGATCTACCATTGTTGGATGGCAGAATATTGATTTTATCTCAGAAGTTAATATTTTCAATGTCTGAATTGTTTCTCTACCTAAAATATTGTCAAATCTAGCAATCATTCCAATATGTTCCAAGTAATAAGTTTGCTGTTCTCTTTCTTGTTGAGATAGTTTATTCCATTCACCGCTATCCCTAAAAAATTAATTTAAAATAGATAAGTTATGCTTGAAAAAAGAAAATATGTAAGATAAGTAATTGATATATACCTTGCATTAATCATTTGTCTTAATTGCGCTATATTTGAAAGAGCATCATCTAACAAAAATACAGCATCATTCATTAAAAGATTAATAAATCTTAAAAAAAGAGGTGGTTGAACAGCTTCCATATTAGCCTCTGCTTCTTGAGCTAATTGCCTGTAACAAGTTGTGTATAAAATTAGTTAATAGACACGAGTACTCTTATATTTTATTTTATTTTAATTTATTTTATTTTAATTTATTTTATTTTAATGGTATGTATAACATACATTTTTGATACAATAAACGTAAAGTAGCACTTTTCGCATTTTGCAAAATTCTTATATACAATTTACAAAGACCATATTAAAAATTACCATCGCCGCTTTACTCAGGCAGTAAACTAATTCTAGTAAGAGAATCAACTTTTCTGTACTTATATCAAAAATTACTTATTGGATTTATCAAAATCTAATAAATAAAAAAGAATAAAAGTAAATTCTATTATATGTATCTTAAGCAAGTACTCTTTCTTGACTGACAGAAAATTAATGAAAGAAAGATTTCTTTTTGTGCTTAGAAGCTTTTACTCTTCAAAACCCTTATCTAAGTTTATGGTTCCAGCCCGTATTTTCGTGAAGGGTAATAAATGATATTATTAATTTTTTTATATACATGAATAATTTATTTACTTACTTAAAATTATTTCGATGTTCCGGTATTTTCCATAAATAAGACATTACTATATACATTGGTCGACGGTAATTGAATTTTTGTTCAAACTGAACATTTTGACCCGTCATTTCGATACTGACAAAAACATGCAATAAGTTAGGTACAATCTGCAAAAATTAAAAAAAAATTAATAAAGTAAAAAATTCTATTAAAAAAAATTATTAAATTTCTATTACTATTTGCTTATGCGGATGTGTAACAAAAAGTTGTTGTCTGTGGAATGTTCCTAGAGTTGGTGTACTTTGACCGTGTATTTCATCATTATTTGGCAATAGAGCTTCAAGTCCTTCGGCTAAGCGAGCTCGTAAATGCGGATTATAAAGTCGAGAAGGAGATTCCATTAGAGTGATTACCTAAATAAAAATGTTTAAGTAAACAACAAAAATAAAAAACAATTGTTTGTATGAATATAACATATAAATCATAGTACCTCTGTCAGAACGGGATTCAAAAAATTTGGCCCTTGTTCTTCAAAAACGTTAGGGCACCAACGTCGAAGAAAACATAAGAAGCTAACGGTGTTTTCAACTACAAACTCGGGAATACACCTATAATTTGATAAAAAATAGGAATTAAAATATATTTTTGAATAATAATATATTAATTTTTAAACAAAAAATATTATTTTATTGTTTGTACCTCAGCGTTTCAGGAACTGTTTCAGGTAAAGGGAATGTAATGGATTTATATTCATTAGGGGCGTAGCTGTCTTGATTTAGTTCTTGTGGCCTTGCATCTACAATTACTTGCATCAACCAGAAGGCAGTTGCTGCATGAAACTTTGCCAATAAACTAAGTAATTCAGGAGTTAATAAGCTAGCTCTGTATGTCAAATATCTGTAACATTAAAATAATTATTTTTTAAATCTTTCATTAAAATTGATGAAAACAAATAATAATTAAAATTACTTAGTCATTTCATTTTCCATTCTTTGAGTTATAAATTCGTTGGCTTCAGAATGACCACTTAGTCTCACATCATTATATAACCTTTGAATTCTTGCTAAATCTTGACTTATTCTATAAAGAAAAAATTTATTATTATATTTCTGTAATAATTATATTAATTGATCAATAGTTTGAATTTAATGATTTGTAATTACTTGAAAAGTTTTTCTAAGATAATTCGATAACCTAGGTCAACAGCACGATGTGTCAGAAAGAAACATTCAGTGACAAAGCTAAAAGAAGTTGCAGATGGACGTTTTTCTCCCTCTGATGTCGGAATTAAACAAGTTTCAGAACTCATGCCTTTTATGTGTAATCCTCTCTCCCGACTTTCATCTTCATCTTTAGCCTTAATTATTTTTATTAATTTTAATTTTTTTATAATATCTACATTTAGCGAATTTAAATAATATTAACATACCTCTGCTGCACAGAATGTAGGATCTATTTTCAAAATTTTTACATCGTTTGGTTTTGAACAAAATGGTTGACACAGCCTTAACAAAACATTTCCTAAATTTAGCATAAAGCCATCTGGTACAGTTGTTGTATCAGCAAAACCCATATTGTTATGTGCATTCCATAACTTTCCCCGACTTGCATTAGAATGCAAACAGTCTCCCAGCCATTGCAAAGTTAAATGACGGACTTCACGTGAAGACTTGAGTAGTGCATGAAAAACTTTGTGCATTGACTCACTAAGGGCGTCTAGTGCAGTCCATATGTTTCCATCAACTGATGAATTTTGCTGAAATCAAATATTTTTAAAGTCAATAATAAGTATACATCAAAAACAAATGTAGAAAACTATTTATACCTGCAGAAATGGTTTGTCAAAAAAATCGAAAGGTGCATCTGGAGTTTTAGGAAGACAACTGAGACTCAGCAATGATCCTAACAATGTATCGGCGTATGCTTTACCAATTTTACCTTTAACAGTACTATGGGTAACAATAAGCCTTCCAAGAGGTGGAAAAGCAGCAAATGTTTGTAAAATACAAAACCAGTATTGTTTGAAAACCAGAAGACTACTGACAGCTGCTTCTTTATGAATGACATCAAGAATAGGACTAAATGCTGTTCTGATGACTTCCATTTCAGAATCCGCATTTTCTAAACATAAATGTTCAACTATTCCTCCAATAAATGATGATAATTCCGAACCAACTATTCCTCCATTCATAAATAATGCTACAAATTGCGTATGAACCTATTTAAAATAAAATATAAACATCAATTACAATATAAGATAATTTGAGAAAACAAATAAGCAAATTTCTTAATAATATTTCTTCTAATTATAATTATTTAAAAGAAACTTAAAAGATATAAAAATCTGTTGATATTTGTACAAACCTCTTGTTCTACAAAAAGATCAGGCTCTTGCAAGGCAGTGCTGATATCTCGCATAATGATCTTGCGAATATTTTCGACCGTTTCATAGCACCCATCACTAACTCTATATCTTTGTAATCGGCAGTAACTTTCAAAAAGATATGGTACAATTTCATTTTGAATGACATGACTATCCAAATCTTGTCCTTTGGTATTTTCTTTAGATATTAACATCAATTCAGGTTCCGATATAAGCAATCGCTCAAAGATGGCATGTTCCACGGAATCAGTGTCAATGAAAACCAGTTGGCGTGTAGGCTTTTTTCTTTTTTCATGGTGCAACGTGATCCCAAAGACATCTGCAATCAACTCATCAAGTCGCTCGTCTCTTTCAGATTCTTCAAAATTTAAAGTTGTCTTTGACGTCTGCTCCTCTACATGATTTAAATCACTAGTCTCTTCTTGGATGTTTGTATTTTCATTAGGCTGCTTGTCAGCTACTTCAGTGGGTGAAGGGAAGGACGTAGCACTATTGATTGTTGTAAACAAAGCAGCAAACGGATTACTATTTATATTATCGCACATTTTGCCGTATCTATTAATTTTGAACAATTGTCAGAATCATCGAACCTGAAAAATTCGTGAAAAATAGTACGAAAATTTTTTTCGAGGTTATGAATCTACTTTGATAGGTGTATAGACGACGTTACATGACAAATGTCGTTGCAGGTACACACACTGTGAAGGTTAATTCGACGCTTTCATAACAGAAATCAGTTATAAATCGGATATACCTTCAAACGTCAATTGACTTTTAAATGAGTAGTATTGTAGCTATCACTGACAATTACAAATCATTTTATCAACAAGCTGCACCACTTCTGCCACGTTATTTCCCCTTTTAATAACTCAATTAAACCTGTCGTTGCATTTTTATTGAGGTTATTTTGCGTTTGTCCATATATTATTATCAAATATGCGCAACATATTTACATTTGTCTCTACTTTCTAGATTTCCTCTACTATTGGAATATTGTACACCCAAGCACGTCAAAGTGGTACGCATATACATCGTTAAATCGATAACACAGAGCTCTACCTTTATCTTAACGTGATACTTACATTAATTATTATGGTGATAAATAAATTTTACTCAACTCCACCATAAAAAATTAAAAAGGTTTATTTTACAATCTTTGGAGATTTTTACATTAAATATTTAGTTTATTACAATTACAATTATACGATTATAACGAGAATAAATACGTAAATAAATCAATGAGCTGCAAACCTTTTACTTTATAAAAAGCAATGGTAGTAACTCCAATTGACAGTTTGTACTAAATCTAATGGACAAATTATTTGCTTGGCAAGTAAAGATTTATAAAATGAGAATTATACATCATTATATACAGTCGGAAATCACAACATACATAGAAAGTCAATCGTAAAAAGGAAATTCAATGAATTTCAATAATAATTCAGTATATCACAGAAAACATGCATATATTGCACTTTGCTAAGTGCATTTTATAACAATATAAATTAATATAAATTAGCTTATGCGTAATGAAAAGATACTTTTAGGCACTAAGTCGGCTTTATTCTTATTTAGTGCGGTACCTAGTATCTTTCTCTTTATGTGGATGGAATAAAAATTAAAAACTATTGGAGAGCATGTTCACCGCCATGGTTTTCGTACAGCACCAGCGCTAGTACTTCTTTTAATACCTTGATCTACAAAACAAAAAATATGTAATTTATTATTTTTTTGTTTCTTCATTCAAGCTTAAATTTATTTATACAAATACAATAATACACTAGAAAGAGGATATTAAATTAGATTAAATATTGCAAAACATATTTTGAGAATCAATTCTAATTAGATAAATTATAGTTTTTTTTAAATGATTTTAAATATCTAAGATGATGCATAATGGAAATTTTATGAAGAAAATAAATGGATATTTAGATTTACAATAATAATTTTATAACTGATGATCTAAATTATTTAAATTAGTTTGAAATTAATTTCATAAATAATTTTGAAGAATACAATAAATAGTTTTAAATATTTGAGTTAATTCATACTTAACATACATAAACTAGTAGTAGTTTTCCTTTCTTTTGTATTTGAAGTCCACGTTTGACATCTGGTTCTTGCAGGACAAGACTTAGACATAACTGAACTTTGTAAACTTGGATATATACCCATTCTATAAATTAAATTAAAGTATTAATGCTACTCTTTGAAGATTACTATTCATAACATTAAAATATTCTAAATAATTTAACTAATTAATAAAATAAAAATGTATAACATACTTGATACTTGCATTAATAATAAACACAAAAATTTCAATGCGTACAAACCAAATAAATTAATAAAATAAAATAAAAAGTTTCAAAGAAATATTTTTCAAATATGGTTTATTTATAAAAACTAAATGTATTCATGCTATTCGATTTAGAATGTTAAAATTATATTAAAATGTTTAATTAGAATCATACTCTTTGAGTTTTTTTCTAGCAAGCGTACGCTGAGTTGCAAAAGAGTAAGAGCGAGCAGAGCTTGGCCTATCGGAACGAGCTTTTTTGATGTCTCGATCATGAGCTATTATTTCCATCCGTTTGGTAGGACTTTGGGAAAACAAATCTACGATGTTCATAGACGCAGCGTCACACTAATGGATTAAAATAAATTTAATATTTGTAATAAATTTAATATTTATGATTTGTGCCCTAATAAAATATACCTGTAGCTGAAGTCTTTGATGGAAATTTAATTCAGGTAAATTAAGCGGTG
Organism: Eupelmus kiefferi; assembly: GCA_030522745.1. Lineage (NCBI taxonomy): Eukaryota > Metazoa > Arthropoda > Insecta > Hymenoptera > Eupelmidae > Eupelmus > Eupelmus kiefferi. Next base: position 4,928 of record JAPYZB010001294.1, on the reverse strand, counting down.
CATCGACATGAAGCCTTAACATACAGTGCAATGCTTCTCTGTAGGTATTTTTCAAAGCAATAACTTTTTCTGTTTTCATTAATCTTCTAACTAAAAAACCTCTAGCATACGCGTTTATTATTGTTGCTGCTTTTATCTAAAATATGGATAAATATAATAGTAATTTAAAAAAAAAAAATAGCTAAAAGAAATAATAAAAAAATTACTTACGTGCTTCTGTGTATAGCTAGAGGTGTCAAATATTGGCACTCGAGGTGTTTTGCAATCATGAGGAAAGAGTTGTCTACTAACACTTGAATGTCTACGCATTGGAATACCTACTGGGATATCATCTATGTCTTTAATATTTGATAATTGTGAACGGCCAATCATCATTGCAGAATTGTCAAAAGTTTGGCAAGAGTTTTGATATTGATTTGACATATAACATGATGACAATTCTCTTGATGGGTGGCCACAATCGATTGGAAGTTTAGCAGCAGTTTGTTCATGTTTGTCATAGCAACTGATTGCATTAACTTGTTGTGATGCATCAACAGTCGTTTGGATTAGACTTGAATTAGGTTTTTCATTTTCTTTCTTGGAACTCAATGAGTGGTGACTATCGACTGGAAGTTTAGCAGCAGTTTGTTCATGTTGTTCGTAGCAACTGATTCCATTAACTTGTTGTGATGTATCAAGAGTCGTTTGGATTAGACTTGAATTAGGTTTTTCATTTTCTTTCTTGGAACTCAATGAGTGGTGACTATCGATAGGAAGTTTAGCAGCAGTTTGTTCATGTTGTTCGTAGCAACTGATTCCATTAACTTGTTGTGATGCATCAAGAGTCTTTTGCTTTTGACTTGAATTAGATTTTTCATTTTCTGTCTTGGAACTCAAGGGTGTTGCATGCTCTGGATTCTTACCAGTTATAGCTTCTGAAAGAGATAATATTGAGATTTCAGGAAATGCTTTCCTAATTTGAGCCAATAAAAGAATTTGTTGCTTCTTAAAATTTTCTTGCATTAACATTTGTTCTTTTTGCTGACGTGACATTAATTCTATCATTTGTTTTTTATGTGTTTCTTGAATTTCTTTAAATACTGTTACAATTTTTTCAGATGTTATTACTGGTTTTTGTTTTTTTGTAATAGAACTTGGTGTAGCTGACTCATTACTTTTTACAGATTCTTGATCAAGACTTTTTTTCACATTTGTATCATTAACATTTTTTTTCTCTACTCTTTTGACAGGTTTTGGACTTACATTATTACTTAAGCTGCCTAATGAACCACTTAATTTATTAGCTAAACTTAATATAGATGGAGTTTTAATGGCTTTTCTTGTACCATTATTTCTAATCCCATTTGTACCATTTACAGGTGATGAGTACTTGTGATTTTGATTACTGGCTCTGCTATTTCCAGTCTTTGGAGAGTAGCATTCTTTAGCAAACATTGTTTGAATACAATCGACGGATTTGGCTGGCTGATAAACATCCAATGGAGATCCACTTTTGGAATTTGAAACTGATTTACTAACTCTTTGACTAGGAATGTGTGACTGACTATTTTTCCTAAATTTATTTACACTGGAATTTGAGCGAGATGAAGCTGGCTCTTTAGTTTTGGACTGAGTTTCCCAATCAGTTTTTACCTGACTTATACTCCACTCTTTTCGCTTTGTTGATTGAGCAGAACTGGATGGCGTATAATCTGAATTTGTAAAGTCATTTTGCATGTGTGCTAGTAGCATAGGGCTTGGTGTATCTAATACATAGGATCCTCGACGGACTAATTTTGGAGTTTCTTCATCTGCTTTACCTGATTTATCTGGCTGCTTTGATTGATCCACTGTAATTGGTACAATGTTTAAAGTTTTAGGCACTTGTGGTTTCCAGTTTTCTGGTGTAGTTTCTGTGGTATCTGTCCTGGTAGAAGCTGATGTGTTCATGTATTGATTTAAATCAGTACTAGCTGTAACACTAGCTGTCACTGTGTCAGAACTAACACTGTCCCCTAACAAAGTATCATTTAAGCAACTCTTGTCCTCCTCTGATATGAATTTTTCAATTTGTTCTAAGTGCTTTTGTTTTGGCTCGGAAACATTAATATCTTTATCAAGTAAGCTCTCATTTTTCTCTTTCTCAGTTACAGGAGTACTGATGTCAATTAAACATACTTCGTTGTCATCCTTTGTTGGAAAATCCATTGTTGCCGTAGTACTGGACGTTGTACTTGGTGTGATAAAATCATTTTGAAATTTAAAAGCTCCATCTACTGTAACATTAAAATCTGCTGTAGGAACTTGAACACTATATCTATTCGGCTCATCTTTACCTCTTTTTAGAGCTGACTCTTTAGCTAATTCTAAAACTTTTAATCTCTCTTCTACAGCTATAGCCAGCTGTTTATAATACTGTATTTCTGTTGGAATATCATTTGTTACCTGCAAAAACAAAAGCAGTGACATAAGTACTGTACTATATAAAAAGCAACAGTAAAAATATATATACATACAAGGGGTGGAATCAAAGGGATTCCGCTAATTTTGGTACTGGATGAAGATGATAGGTGATCCATGATTATCTTTTCTATAGTAAAAAATCAAGTATAATTTAAAAGATGAAACATTATAGAGGCATTTAATCATCAATAACAAAGCTAAATCATTCATTAAATCTAATTTTTATAGAAGTCTAACAATATCTCATCAACCACTAAAACTTTCGCTAATCTACACTTATAACAAATAAAGCTAGAAAGCATAACATTAGAAACTTGGCAGCTCAATTCCTGATCTATATACATACCAGGCAGTTGATTTACTACATGGAATTATGTAAGGTAGCAACTTTCTTTCAACAACCTTAGGTGGACGCTACTATTGACGTTTCTTGAAAGGTTAAAGGTGACAAACATGTTAGAAATATACTCTTCCGTTCTTTCGGTTCGTCAAATTTTAACAATCGGCGGTCTCGTTCGACCGAGCGAACAACTTTGCAGGCACTCGGCGGTCGTTAAGAATTTAAATTAGAGCTCTTAAAAAGTCGTTTTGTAAAGAAGTAAACATTCGTAATCCATCGATGAATGAAATTCTAAAGAACCATTTTCGAAACTCCACCAACCGACTGAACCAACCAACGAGGAGCGGCATTGACATATATATATCCTTGGAAACTAAAATCGAAAATCCGAGCTCCGTCGATTAGGTAGGGGTTGCAGAAAATATAGAGTTTCGAATTCACTCGGTAAAACAGTCTTTGATCGCGATATAGGTTATGTTTGTACTATTCTTGTTTTTAGCGGTGCCGGAGGCATGCGAGGACACGTGAGCGAATGGAGCGGTTTATAAACATTCACAATGGATTCTTATGATCTTTTTAAAAAATTGACCTCTGGAGTTCACTTTGATTTTAAACGTTTTCAGAGTGACGCTGAAAGATTCGGGGTAAGAAATTATTATTTATTCTTTGTAATCAACTATTCATTTTTGATGACTTCAGTAGATGTAGTTATGGTTTTCAGTCATTCAAAATTTTTGCATTTTTTAAAAGAAAAATATAATTTTTCAGCTAATAAGAAAACCTGTTGTTAAAGAAGAAGTTAAAGTTGAAAGTGAACCTGTGGACGATAAACCTGATGAACCAGTTGAATCGTTAAAAAGGAAACACGAGGAAGATGAAGAGGACCAACAAACTAATGTACTCACACTTATGGGTGGGATTACCGCAGCTGAGGATGGAACTGTTATTAAACCAAAAAAGCAAAAGAAAGAGATGACAGAAGATAAAAAGTTAAAATTAGAGCAAGAAAAGGTAATGATCATCAAGTCAGATGATAGAGATTAAAACAGATTTGGCACTTTTTAGTAATAAAATCATAAAATTTCTTAACAGGTTAATCAATTTCGAAATCAACACCATATATCAGTTACTGGTAGTCATGTACCAGTTCCAATAGAGTCTTTTCAACAATTATCTACAACTTATAATGTAGGAGATGATATTTTAAACAATATGAAAGAAAGTGGGTATAAAGAACCCACACCTATTCAAATGCAAGCCATGCCAGTGATGTTATCGGTAAAATTTAAAATTTTGATAAAATTTAGTAAATTTTTTTAATTTTATAATAAACTACTTTTCTTTTTAGGGGAGGCAAATATTGGCTTGTGCACCAACTGGATCAGGAAAAACTGCAGCCTTTTTGCTTCCTATTATTCACCAGTTGAAGGGACCACAGAAAAAGGGATTTCGAGCCATTATTCTTTGCCCTACAAGAGAATTAGCTAAACAGACATATAGAGAATGCATAAAACTAAGCGGGGATCGTGATTTTAGAGTTCACATAATTAGTAAAATAAATCAAGCAATTGAAAAATATGGACCAAAAAGTTCTCAAAAATTCGGTAAATTTAAAATTTAAAATCTTTTAAATACATAGATAATCTAATACTATATATTAATATAATTCTTTTTCATAGATATATTAATAACTACACCAAAAAGACTTGTATTTTTATTACAACAAGAACCTCCAGCTATAAACTTAAGCAAGTAAGATCAATATTTAAATTGAATAAATTTTGAAATTCATATTACATTTATTTAATATTTCATATATATTTATTTAATAATAAAATTTTTATAATTATTTAGTGTTGAATGGCTTATTGTTGATGAAGCTGATAAGTTGTTTGAAGAAGGAACTAGAGGTTTTAGAGATCAATTGGAAGAAATTTCTAAAGCTTGTACAAATGTTAATATTCGTCGTGGTATGTTTAGTGCAACTAATACTCCTGCAGTAACAAAATGGTGCAGGCATAATCTCAAGGGTCTTGTTACTGTTACAATTGGTCAAAGGTAGTTGAAAAAAACTTTTTACTTTTATTTAAAAATTAATTTAATAAGACTTCAAGATAAAAATTTTTCTTAGAAACGCAGCAGC
>JAPYZB010001292.1:0-18405 GCA_030522745.1 Eupelmus kiefferi | reverse complement strand
ATGATTCACCATCATTTGTGTATCGAGCTCTCGAAATACTTTTTTTTAAATACAGTCACGTATTACGATGAAAAAAAAAGTGGAGAGAGAGACAACTCATCGAGCAATTTTAATAAAAGCGGCACACCAGTTGTGCAGGTCACTACAACTCACATCGTGTTTTTATTTAATCGAATCCCATTTTTCAACTTTTATACCAACTATGTATGATCTCTAAATCAAGCATCACGAATATAAAATAAAGACGTGCATAGAAGTAAAAAAAAACTATTCCGCCTTCTTCATCGCATCAGTCACATTGAAACCCATCATACCTTGTAAATATTATATATACCTCCCATTATATACACACGATTATTTAAAACCAAATCTATGCACTATTTATCTCTTTACGCTGTAAATAATAATCGCATCAACATCCGGATCCATCTTGGTGACTTGATCTTGACAAACACTAACGACACCGCTCTCGATTGGTCGCTGGATTCTTGGATTGCTTGCACCTCTTCTGTACATGAACTAAGATATATAGTTATATATATAATACCTAATAGATTTCTACGTTTATTTAAATTATTACTATTATTATTATAATTATTATTATTACTATTATTATTACTATTATTGTGAAAAGCGGCTTTCGAGAAGGATCCGAACAGTCTTTGTTAGCAGAACGATATTCATTTCATATCATTTTTGCCTACGTGATACTTTTCTTTTTTCTTTCACCCGCGCGACTACTAGCAGTACGCGAAAGCAAATTTCAATTTAATCAGCATTGTAAATATACATACCTTTAGCATACTTATTAAAGTAACTTAAATCGCATTTGAATAATTTAATATTAATACAAATTCATGGTAGCTGGCTAAAACGGAATAAAGATTTAATATTGCATGACAGAGACTTATCATCCTTCTTGAAAGCTGCTTGAATGGTGGGCCAGGCAGAACGAAAATAAGGTCAGGCGCTCGGTGAATGGTTCTTAACACGCGCTAATCAAAACCGTATATACACTGTAGGAAACGGAGCTAAAAGAAACAAAAAAAAAATAAAATTCAACAGCTTGACGGATAAAAGCATATATACAAAAATAATAATACCATCAAATGTTGAGCACAGCTTGTTCGGGGTGTCGGTGGCAAAACTTTTGTAGAATGTATAAATTACTAGAGAATCGCACGCATCTAAATAAAGCAATAAAACAAAAACAGCACTGCATATTTACGTACGCGACGAAAGTAATATATATATAATACCGAGGCTTAGAGAAACAAGAGAAGGAAAGAGAGAGCGATAGAGAACATAATAAAAAAAGTAAAAAAGTAAAAAAGCAAAAAACGAAAGAAAGAGAGAAATACAGAGAAAGAGAGATTGAGAGAGAGAGAGGAAGAGAAAGAGAGAATGCCAGTGAGAGATATTCATTGCGCTCGTTCGGCGAACCGTAAGCTATGTAGACACTTTGTCCTATCTGCCAAAGATCGGACAAATGCACGCAGTTGTAGAGATTTGTCGTGTTGCATAGAGAAAGAAACGAGAGCGAGAAAAGCCTGATGATAAAATGCAAAAGAATGCCGAATCTGCGGACCGCTTCTACTCTTCTTCTTCCCCTCTTCGAAGTGCTTAATCTAAAACAAACAAAAAAATACATAGAATAACAAAAAAACAATACCCACTAAAAAAAAAAATAACGAAACCGAAGATTTAAAAAAAGGGAGAAAAGTAAATTGTGTGTCTGGTTCTGCCCGCCAGGTCTGTTGGCCGGCAGCGGGGCTACCGATGAGTTTCGATGCGAGCCCTGCAACAAAAACCTGACCTCCCTAACGCGGTTGAAGCGGCACATACAGAACGTACACACGAGGCCGAGCAAGGAGCCGATCTGTAACATCTGCAAGAGGGTTTACTCCAGCCTCAACAGTCTGCGCAATCACAAGAGCATCTACCATCGCCAGCACAATAAGAACGAGCAGCAGCGCAAAGAGGAAGAGCAGCAACAGCAGCTCCAGCAGCAGCAACAGCAGCAACAGAATTTTGCGCAGCAACAGTCGCGTCTTACGTGAGAGCGCGCGATCGGCCTTAGCTACTGCCTGGAGAGCGAGATCCGGGTGGTAGACTGTTTTTAGGGTTCGCAAAGCGCACGTTGAGTCTTACTTATTATATATCGGTACCTGCTGTGTCGTAAGGTCTTAAAGGAGGCCAGATTCCGCCCCTCCGCATAGAGAGTTCAATTAGTAGTTGTTTAAGATTTTTAAGTGTAATAAGCGCATCGCGTTGCAACTCTGTAAATATAGTTATAACGATTTAGTATGCTGTAGAGTATGCGAGTTATGTTTTCGAAGCTGAATGCCGAGTTACGATAGTTTTATTAAGGGGGAAGCTAGTGTTCAACGAGAGCGTTGATTATTATTACGATTATCGGTTCTCCTTTTCTAATTAATTATTTTAAAATTTAATTAAAATTATTATCTTTAAAACTTAGTTTATCGAGTTCAAATTTATAGCACTTCTTAATCAAGTATTTTGTTTGTTAAGAATATTCTTTTTTTAAATTTGCGGTTTTTTAAAGTTTAAGTGTAATTCATTAATTTTTTAAGAATTAAGAAAAATTTAGATGTTTCTTTTTTATAATTTTTAAAATTAATTACCGTACTTATATAAGTTTTCATTTAATTTCGCATAAACGAACCGTCAAACAGAACCATGCGACTAGCTAGCAGACAGGAGTTTACGTTGTATCAAGACTTGAGTGCAAATTATAATAATTACAATAATGCGCGTAGTACAAACCGACCAGGAAAAACTTTAGTAGCGAAACAAAGGGAACGTTCACGCCTAAACGACGTGTCTGTGTATATGTGTACGTATCGCATCGATTTTCGCCACGCGTTCACATCGTCGCCGAGCCGGAAAAACGCGGCCCCTTCGCGATCTTGTATAATGGATGCAATAATTTTTAATTCCTGTCCCGTGCGCCCGGTGAAAGTTGAGCGTCGCCGCCGCCGTCGTCGTTGCCGATTAGGGGCACCCTTTTTTTTTCCCTCGCCTCCTCCAGGAGTTTTTACCGATTACGTACCTTGTATATATGTATATCTAAGGGGCCGAAATTTGAACTCCGGGCAAGTTTCGTCAAGGAGCCTCGTAAATTACGTCATGCGCTCGCGCACGCGATAATAAATTATTTTCAAGTATAATCAGTGGTTGTCATTTTTTTCTTTCGCTGCGCGCGAAGATGATGGTGCAAGTGCACAGGGAGAGAGAGAGAGAGAGAGAGAGAGAGAGAGAGCGTCCTTAGGAGCACGACGAAATTCACAAAGTTTCCAGCGCGCGTCGCGACGAGAATGCGTATATAACTTACCGGAAAATTTATGGCTTGTGCACCTTGCGAGGCATTTTATAGTTTTTTGTCAGCGCAGTTGACAGTGTTGCTACATACATATACAAACTTGTTACGCCGTATTATTTTATTTCAAATGTTTATTGTAATTGTATACTGGTCGGCCTACATTATACTAGATTATATACGAACCGAATTCAATAAAAGATAGCGAGTTGTATCAATGAGAAACGAAATATTGAAAAAGAAATTATCTAGTATATATATACATATGTATAGAGAGAGTGAGAGAGAGAGAGAGAGAGAGAAAGAGAGTAGGCGATTTAATCTCGATTTCTGGGTCCTGTCCAGATACACAGAGAAAGAGAGAGAAAGACAGTCAGAGCGAAAAGAAAGCGCTACAGAGAGTTTGCTCTCTCCGTCGAGCCGTGTAAATAGAGAGAAATAAGCTCTTTTTTTGTACCTCAGTTTACTAATGTTCGTTTTTAATTCTCGAGGGGTCCAGGTTATTTTATTTTATTATTTTTTTTCGCATTTTTTCACGTCTCGTTTTTTATGTACTCACTCACCGTTCTCTTCATTATTTATAAATAAAAAGTCATCTTTGTACACGAAATTATGATCAGAGTATCTTAATGCCGCTGTCCTCCGGGACATTGGCAAACTTTTTTTTTACTGCTCGCGTTCGAGTACTTCCGAAAAAGAAAGAAAAAAAAGAAAGAAAACGGATAGAACTCGAACGCGCTTATACCCATCCCCCTTTTAGTGAAAAAAGCAATTACGCGTTCGGCGCGGTCACAAAAGGCTTGCGTCCGCGCTCGGGCGCGCAGTTGCGTGTACACGCTATTATACATACGTGTTGTACGAACGAATTGGAAAATTAGATATTCTCCTAATCATTAGACACTACACTCGTCCACGCCCGGGGAAGCATTGAGAATGGTATGTTTTATTTTAATTTTCAAAATCTATCATTTTTATATTCCTTTTTTTTTGTCACACGTCACGTGCAGCAATTTTTATTGTTTGTACATTCAGATTATGTAATTAATTTGGCTTTCCCATCGAGCGAGAGTACGAGTCACAAATTTTTGTGCCGTGATTCGGGAGAAAAAAATTGTTGAAATAAAAAAGAAAAGAAAAAAAATGAAAAACTAATTTAATCTTTATTGTCACCGTCATCGCATATTATAAGCCGACACAAAGTCACACATTACCATAATCAATGACAAACCAGAGCCCCGAGCCTTTCCTCTTGTCTGTCTCTCTTTCTTGAATAAGACCCGTGTCTCTTATTAATACGACAAAGCGTGCACATCTTTAAGTAATTATACAGTATTTCAATAATGTTTACTTAACAAAAAGTAATTAAAGCAATAGTTGACGGAAATAAAATGTTTCCTAGAATTAAACGAACCTTTTTTTTTCAATCCGTCCACTAGTCTCTCGTCTTTTTCTCTTTCTTGAGTAATTTCTTTTTTTTTAATGCAAAACAATTTAAAACGAACATAAAAAGAAAAAAAGAAAGAATAGAATCAATCTTTTATACGAAAATAAATGTCGTTTACTTTATTTTCTTAACCCCCCTGTAACCCCCCGCCCGCTCTACAGAACCCCATTGTTTTATTTTTACTTTTTTTTTTTTTGTTAACTTGCTCTACCCCCGCCCGCTCTCTTTCTATAGAAAAAGCTACCAGCATCGTTACTAATGTGTCCACAATATTAATGGCAGCCGTATCTTTGTTCTTGTTTGTTCCCGGTCCCGGTCGCTCGCTCGGCTATACGTGCTCTGGTTCGTCATTGTTCTGTGTGTACCTCTACTACTACCTACCTTCACGAACGTGGATTTGTGCTGGGGGTCCATCCGACACGTGGAACTATCTCCTACTCGGCCGCAATAATTGGTTCGTAACGGAAATTATGAAACTTTGAAAACAAACTAAATAACTACACACCACCACTCACATCACGTAAATTTTGAAAAAAAATCAATTTCTCTTTTTTTTTATAACGCTATTTTTTCTTCTTTTTTTTTGTTTCACTAACTGAAAACAATAAATTTAATGATACAAACGTGTTTGGCTCGCTGCATCACAATCGATCAATCAAATCACTCGAATTCAATAATTTTTGCCGCGTAACTTTGATTGGAAATTTGGAAAAAAAAATTAAATTAAAATAAAATTAAAATTAAAAAAAAAAAATTGAATCCGGGAATGAATGAAGGACCGCCCTCTGCGATCCTAGCTATGCGGCTGTCGCACCCTTTGCACGGTAGTCTGCTGCCGCCGGGCGTCTGCTACACCTGCGACGTGTGCGGCAAGACCCTGTCCACAAAGCTGACGTTAAAACGACACAAGGAGCAGCAGCACTTCTCGCCGCTCAACAGCGCCGTCTGCGCCCTCTGCCACAAGGTCTTCAGGACGCTCAACAGCCTCAACAACCACAAGAGCATCTACCATCGGCGGCAGAAATAGAGCTTGGCCGGCCGAGGCGCCGGCGCCCGAGGCCCGAGCAGCAGACCCCTGCTACTGCGCCACCAATAGCCACTCTGGCGCCCAACCGGAATTAATTTCTAAGCAGAAATCGAAGCTAATTGCAGGCATCGCGAGTTGGCATGATTACTCCAAAAGGAGCTTTATTTTTTAATTCGAATTCGGAGGAACGAGGTTTTATAATTATTTTTTTTTAATTTTTTTTTTATTTTTGCAAACTGAAAGACTGATTTGACCGACTTAGGTAAGTTTTAAATTAGAAAATTAGATGGGAAATTTAATTAGTTAAGGGGTTTATGTACTTACTACATAAATATTGGCAATCGCGTTCGCGTTATCACTTTCGCGGTGAACGTCTTTCATTTTTAGTTGACTACAACTAAACGTTTCGAGCAATCAAAACAATCTTTCGTTTATGTGATATTTATTTAACGACTGAGAAAATTGCGTGAAATTATATAGGCTAAATATTTTAGAGTGATCATGCGAACTATTTGAACAAACGGTTTTGAAAATTGGGCAAACCCTTCGACAATGCATGAAAAAAAGCCCAGCATTCGAATTTCTGCTTAGCCAGCTGGCCCGTGTGAAACACGCTGCGCCGCATGAAAAAGATGAAAAAAAAAGAAAAGGATCGAGCTTAGAGGCTTGTTATAGCGCGTGTATAAAAAAAAGAGAGGAGATGCGAAGAATACGAAACGACACTTCCGTCGGTTATTATGTGTATAGCGTTTTTTAGGACGAAAACGGAGTTATATGTACAAGGGCTGTCGAGTGACTTTCGCCGCGGACGAGTCGGACGGACTTTATTATAACGCGACACGATGTTGTTGTACGTGTCAGCAAGAGAGAAAGAGAGAGCGAGAGAAAGTAGACGCGCGTTTTCATTTATTGACACGATAGAGCGGAAAATTTATATTTTTTATACTGATTTAGCTGTAGATTTTTATAAAAATTCGTCGATTTTGAGTTTGTCGCGAGGGTCCGCTTGGTTTTTTCTTCCTTCACGCTCGGGAGGCTCGCCCAGTGTTAAGCGAATTTGTTGAGCGGTTTTTCCGAAATTTCTTGTCCGATTATTTTCGAACGAAGCGGTTAGCGTAGATTTTTATATAAGAGTTTTTGCTTGCGCCTCACTTGCGAGGAGCGAAGGAAAGCGCGGGGCCTGCCTGACGGTAAGGAAAATCCAAAACGGACCAGATTCTTCTCCCCCCCAGTGAATGCGAGACACATCTGACTCGTCGACGGTGCGAGATCCGCGCGAAGATCGTTTATATATATTTTCTTTCGTGTAATGCTGTCGCGCCTGTCAAATTCTCGTAACGAATACAATACAAAAGTAAAACGATGATAAGGTGAGAACGAAAGAAACTAACAAACAAAAAAAAATATGAAAAAATAAAACAATACACAGTGCTTCCAAATCGGTGGTAAATTGAACACGAGATCGAGAAAGTAACGATGGAAGACGAGATGAGCTTTCGAGTTTATAAGCAGGACCGAAGGCGTTCCGGTACGTGTTTATATACGAGAAGACGTGAAAACGAAAAAAAACGTGGACTGACTGTATGGCAATTGTAGAGAAAGACAATGCGATGAGCTAAATAAGAATTTTATCGGTTGTTATAGGTGCCCGCGATTAGGCGAATTTATTGCGACGATAAATGATAAGTTGTTATTTCGATGGGTATATTGTAAAAGGGGAATGCGCGAGATATATTTCCCGATGAATAAAAAAAAAATAACGTAATGGCCAAAACGATAGTCGACTGACGAAAAATGAAAAGTAATAAAAAACGACGAGTCAAACTCGTCTTGCACTCTCTCGTTTTGTTATATATAAATAATACCTTGCACTCTTCGACGAAACTGTTCTCTTTACGCGAGGTTGACAATGTATAAAAACGGATTTTTTTTTCAACCTCACGGCGATCATGACGGTCTGAGCGCTCAGTAGTTCCTTGACGATCGACGATAATTTTTCTTTTGTCAATAATTAATTTTTCCGTCGTAGCGCGAGGAAGCGGATTTTCGAGTTTAATGAGTTAAAATTGAGAATAAAGGCTATATGAGAATAAGTGGAGAGCAAAAGGAAAGAAATAAAAAAGATTTTTGCTTACACTTTCCCGACAAAACAAAGACCGGGATCGTCGTGAATCTGCTTAAATTACGAACTATCTTAGTTAGGCTCTTTAAAAGAAAAAAAAATAATAAAATAAACAAAAGGAAGAGTGAAAGATTGAAAGAAACTTCCAAGCGTCGAAGACGCGCCATCGTCCAAGTAACTTTTAGGATGAAACATTAAATGTTAGAAAAAAGACTGCGCGAACGTTATTATGAAAAATACAAGACTCAAGATTTTTAAGAGGTTTCGAAAACTTAATTGTAAAAAGGGGGTAAGGGGAGGAGACAAAAAAAAAGTAAACAAAATAAGTAACCATTGAGAGGCCTGTGTCGCGAAGTGAGAATGACTCGTGGAAGTTTGCGAAAGATTTTTTATAGATTTTTTTTATATATTATACTTTTGAATCGCATATTTCTCGTCTTTGTTGGAGAGATTTGAAAAATCGGCGGGAACGGTTCGGTTTGTCGAATTGTTTTTGTTGCGTTTAGGAATACCCACCGTCGCGTTGTCACTTCGCGCGAGAACTCGCGATAGAAGATGCAATGATATATATAGAAATATATAATATATTTTATCTTAATATATTCATTCCATATTTAAAAGAGTAAATGCTTTAAAAGCGGGGTATTTTGTATAAGCGCCCGCGTTTGATTAATGTTTTTTCGTTTTGTTTTAACGGTGGAATACAGGGCTTTACAAAAAGTACCTTCATTACCTTTCAAACTTTATTAGCGTTAGATAAAAGGCATTTATGATTTACAAAAATCTAAAGTTGTATTATCGATTCATTACGCCAATCTCTGGTACTAATTTTTTTTTAATCCGGAAAGTACAGTTGAAAAATTGTGTTTTTTTATCTTTTTTTTTTAGATTTTTAATTACTTTATTATTTTTAGAATGTTTTAGGTTATGTTATATTTTAATGTTGAATAAAAAGTAAACTTTTATGTGCAATTTTGTTAAGAATAAAATATCTTAAAGTAAAGGTATATGTAAAAATTATAAAGATAAATTTTTTTTATACATTAAAACATTTCAGTTTTTGTTATTTTTTCTAAGTCGTCGTAATTATATTGAAAAAAACACATCTTTTCAACTGTTTAGTAATAACAGCTAATTAGTTTCGATTAATTTCGTAATACTCACAGAGAAGAGTTAAAGCAGCGTCTATCTAAGGGAAGTGTTTTTTCGACTCTAAAAGCGTCGTGCGCGAGTTTATTTTTCTGCAAAAATTTCCGAGATTTCTATCTTTTGCTTTGTCAAATCAAGCTGAAAAGTCGTGAATGAATATGAAAAAAGATTTAATGGCAGTTCCACAAACGAAATAATAATAATAATAATAGAGAGAGAACGGAAAGATAAAGCTACGGTCCACTAAGCACTGACAGATAAAAATGTAATAAATGGATTATATTAGCCGCATATACATATAGCTGATTGCATATGATATACATACATGCATACATACCTATATTTTAGTAGAACTTTGATAAGCCACCCACATGAAAAGCCTTCTTGATGTGAAACAGCAATTTCACCAATTTCAAGTAAGTTTGCAACTATCTTTTTACAAACAAAAAAAACAAGTCCAACAACGACAAAGTAAAAATTTCGTTGTTACATAATGAAAATAAGTGATTTGTTAATCAAGACAAAATTTTTTGATAATTCGAGAGAGTAAAAATGAAATAGGACGTCAAGAAGGCTTTAAGTGTGAAAAAAAGAAAAAGAAACCCGAAGGATGAACTCTAGGCAGGCTAGGTTCCGTCGCATAAACAAATTCACAATCGTCTGAACGACTTGAGGACGTGAGTGCGACTATGATTATATATATATATTTTACAGGCAGGCATACTGAATAATATTTATACGAAACAAAACAAGAAGAAAATAAAAAAAAATAATACAGCGTACGACTACACATACAACCCAATAACGAGGTTGGCACTTACATGAATTAACACTCCTATACATACACGCGTACACATAATATACATACACACACACACGTTTATAGATAGGCTATGATAGAATAAATTAAACAATACGTTCAATTAAACGCTCCGACTCGCACATATTTTTCAAGGCCACGCCCGAATGAATAAACGTTAAGATTCAATCGGACGGAAATGGGTACGAAAACCATATAAAAAAAAATTAATGGAAAAAAATTTGCGCGCTCTTTTACTTTCGTAACGCGTCATATGTTTTTAAAAACTATTGTTTTATATATACACTAGAAACATTATTTTAAAAAAAGGTTGGTAATGTTTTTATAATTTTTAATTCATTTTTCGAGAATGCCAGTTAATTACTTTAACTTTGACTTAAAATTTCATTTTTAATTATTTTAAATATCGTGCAATATTAAAGTTAAAGAGAATGTAAAAGCTTTCCAATAATTTTTTTTGGAACGAGTTTAAACGCAGTAGTCGCATTTCGCCTAAAGCGTGTTATATATTTTTACTTTAGCGTGGGATTGTACACAAAGATTTTTTTTTATATATAAAAAGTATATAAATATATATATTATATATATTAAAGGTGTATACACGACGTTGAGGCTGTCAAAATTATGTTCGTCTCGGAGCAAGTTGATAAGGGATTTGTAAGAGGCCCGTATATAAGAAATAGGCGAGTCGAGAGGCACGAACGAGATAGGAGAAGGACGATTTATAGAACTTTAAAAGTAATTCGGAACGGATGTAAAGAAAGAAGCTTTAAATTAAAATTACGAGAATAATGAACGATAAAAAAATATTTATGGTAGTCAAGTGTGATGAGGTAACGAAAGAACTGATATTGATAAAGTATATATTTAAACGTATATAAGAATCAACGGCGACATAGAAATGGCATGAATAAAAAAAAGGAAAGGAACAGTGAAAGAGAGTGAGAGAGAGAGAGAGCGAGAAAGTAAGGTATAAAGAAAAAATTGACAATTATTATATCGTGACTACTGTAAAAAATGGCCAAATAACATAATGCGAATTATTTGTCACCTGCACAAACCCGGTTGCTGGGCGGCGCATTATTATTATGAAAATAATAAATTATTAATGAAATTAATATAAATCGAATGGAATATTTAATTACAAATTATATAATTATTTAGTAGAGATTTTATATTTGAGTTTATTTTCTTTGATTTAGTATCTTCGTTGCATTATTCTTTCTTTTTCTGTGTTAACGAGATTTGCTCTTTCGTGGAACTTACTTTTATTATTTATATGCGGGGACAGATGAATGTGAATTTATAAAATTCGAGCATGTTCTTCGCGTCTTGTCGTTGGACTTAAGAGAAAGAAAGTCGACAATATACTTCGTCGCGTAATTGGCCTGTGATACGACGATAAAACGCGTTCTTTCTTTCTTAAAATTATTTAGAAAAAAAATGTAAACGGAAAGACTGAAAAATCGTCACTTTAAATTATATATATAAAATGAAATTCGTGATTTTTTTCGTACTTTTATTATTTCGTCGTACGACTAAATTGGACTGAATCGCGTAAAATTATATTTCTTAATTAGTCGAAGTATACGATTGGACTGATTTTTAAGGTTTGACTGATGTTACCAAACTGTTAACGAAAAGTACCTAATGCGTTAGTTAAAAAGAGTTTTTTTAAAGAAAAGATATATAAGCCCAAAAAGCGAAAATAAGATTTACACGCATCGTAGCAGAGAACTGCGAATTATATTGAAGTGTTTTTTTTATTTAACTCGCGATTGATCGAAGAGAGAAAGAGACTCCGAGGTGGCCCGATGCAACTACCAAAATTTGCGATTTTCTTTAGAATTTGTCGAACAAAAAATTAAACAAACGAACGGTGAACAAGTGCATACACGTAACCGTATCACATTCGAGCACAGATTATAATTTTCATTATGTTTTCTTCGCTTCCAGCTGTTTTTTTTTTAATTTTTTTTGTTAATCATATAGTGCGCGATAGCGAATGGTCGGGGGATAAGTACACGCACACCATACACATTTACATAGCTTCATGGCACACGCATTATCCATAAAAATACGTAATAGCAACTATAGATATACGTGATTGCGCAACAAAAAAAAAATATGGCACATTTTTCACTTTTTTGTTCTTACAATAGCATATGTTAATCAATGTATAATAGGTATTTTCTTTTTTAACTGCACTTTTATACACTCCATAATCCACGCAGCGCTATAAGCACAATCCAGAACAGATATAACAATTTTATTTTAACCTAATATTTTCTAATTGATGATCGAATCATCGCTAATTCGCAAAACGTATATAACAAATAACAGGACTGACACCGAGAGAAAATTTTACTTGTGTTTTAAATTGTAATTAACGAGCCGAGCGACTTCATTAATCAAAAACATAAATCGCGTGAATAAATTTCGTTTATATAAATATATATTTCGTTATAACGCAGCTGCTCGCGTATGTGAAAAATTGTTTTTTTTTATTATTTCGAGTCGAATATATATAAAAAAGAAACAAAAATCGCTACGTTATTTTGCTTAAATATTAATTGTTATCTGCCAAGGTGTTCTGGTTATATTACATATTTATTGATTATTATTATCATTATTATTATATGATTATTTTATTATAATTATTATTATTTTTATTATTATTGCTGACGTAAGCTATGTCAAATGCATTTTAATATATTTTCACTTTTATATTCTACAAAGAAATGTATACTATTTGGTTTAATAATTTCGCAATGTGTTTTTCATTTATTTTTAGTCAACACCCCTATTCATTCCTAAACCATCAACCTTTAACCTTTACTTTATCATATAATGCGTATAATGAAATTTAGTCGGTAAGCAAAATAGAAATATAAATATGATGCAGATTCCTTTCAGCGCCAAGGTAAGTGTACGAGTAAAACTTTATCCAGACGACGACTACGAAAGATCCTGTCATTAAATAGCAAAATATTAAGATATTTATACATATATAAAAAATGTCTCCGTTCTCTCGACCTCACGTAGACCTTTTCAGTATGTATATCTTACTCATTCATGTCTTCTTTTTTTTTTGACTCCCTTAACAGCGTAAGAAAGAGCGCGTGTGCGTGTCTATATACAAAAAAGAGATTTCTGCGATAAAACTTTCCGTTGTGTTTAAAGTTTTTTTTTGTTTTTGGCACATGTGCAAAGTGCACAAAACTGCAGTCGCAGCTTGCAACCAATGTTTCGTAAGCACAGAAAATTTTTGTTCGAGCCCGATCGAAAAAAAGCCACACAGACGGAAAGTCCGCACGCTTTGATCTCTCGCCAAAGAAGTGCATGCTTTAAGTGTTTCCTACAGAATGCTCTATATGTGTTTTTCTACATCGCCTTATAATTTTTTTTTTTATCTACACACATCCATCACGCCTCAACGAGCGCCGATGAGAGAGGAAGAAGGTGGTGAGGTTCCCCTGTGCAGTGCTTTCCTTAACGAGTTCATGTTTCGCGCGTTAAACGAGACGCTATATTGTGTTCTCTTGCGTATATGCGTGTCTTTATTTTTTCAACGTTACACTCCTTTATTTTTTGTTAGTTCCTTCTCGCTCTTATTTATATACATTTTTTAAAACAAACAACTCAACTTGTGAATGTCTTATTTTTTCTTTGTCGTTTCGCTCGCTCATTTTTTTTTGTCTTCCCTTATATACGTATGAATCCCGCAGTATCTTTATATGTATATCCCCGTCTCGCTCTCCCTAGACCATCATTCCTCCTTCTCGCTCCTTATTTTTCGTATTATTTTTTTTTCTCGCATTATTTCGTCACGCAAACCAATCCCATCACGATGAACTGCGAGCAGCAGCAGCAGCAGAAGCAGCCAGCCGTCGCGTCGCCGCCGCCGCCGCCCCATCCCCATTTACACACTCTCATTGTGCGCGTTTATATAAAGCGGCGCAGTTTCTTTTCCGCCTGAAGTTTAATGAGACACGACTTGAGAAATTGGATAAAGAGCAATTTTCCAAAGAGAATGAATGAGCGAATCCAGCCGCCGCCGACGCCGCGCCTCGATGTTAAGGAGGCGAAAAGGCGAAGCCAAGAAGAAAAGGCAGAGGAGACGCGAGCGCGCGCGCGCCGGGGCCCGTCTTATATAGAAAAATTTTTTTCCCTTCTACCTCCCTCCCAACCCTCCTTCTTTTTCACTCCCCCACCCCGTGGAGAAAAAAAATAAAGAAGCCCGCAACGAACGACATTATCTATTCAAGTTCTTTAAGTGCACCGGCGATATTCTAAGTCCTTCCTTCCTTTTCTTACAGACTCTCTCTCTCTCTTTTTCTTTTCCACTCTCTCTCGCACACAGCCACCCAGCGCTCCTTTCTCTTGCTCTCGCTCGGCTGCGCGCGGCTCTTCTGGCCTCTCTATATACATTTTCGTCTCCTCCTTATTTCCGAGCCTTCTTTTAATTAACGACTTTGAAATGAGACGTTGCACCTTATTGACGTTTGATTCGTCGGCGCGCCCGCAGCGGCAGCCGAGTGAAAGCAGCCCGCCGCGACATTTTTCTCCATATACAGAAAATAAAACGCTTCTCCCGCTCCCCTGCTCCGCTTCGCGTGCAACGCTTCTTCTTCTTAAAGAAGAAGAAACTTACCCACCCTTGCACCCTCCTCTCTCTCCTACTGCATTGATTCGCGCGATTCTCAGCTCGACCGCGCGCATTGACGATGATGTTCTCTTTTTCACTCGGTATCCTTCTTCTTTTCTCCACCTCAAGCGCGATCCAAGAAGCGCTCGGGCGCGCATCTTCTATTCATTTGCGAAATTTCTGCACTCGCGCGCTTCACGGCCTGAGAGAGAGCTAGAGAGAGAGAAAAAGAGGCGCTTTTATTTTTTTTTTCGGGTAGCGTGCGCGCGCGTGTGCACCTTTTATGCCCGAGTTACATTCATCTCGCGACCGACGCACGAACTCTCGTCTTTCTTTATCTCAACGCCGCGATCCCCGTCCTCGCGATTCGAATTCAATTCCCGCTGAATTGAATAGGCCCCGCTCGTAGGGGCTGAGAGAGTCTTTCGTGTTGAGATTCTCGCGTCGTAATTTGCCGAAATCCCAAATTTTTAACGCGACCATTCAAGCGTGAATGAGCATTGCGCTAACTCTAAACCGTTCTGAAATCTCGAGATCTGGCTTTTATTCCCTGGGTTTTTATTACTGGCATTTTTTTTCAACAAGTTGACAAAATTCAGAAATTGAGGTATAATTGAGAATTGAACTTGATTATGCGAAAATTGTTGGCAAAGAATTGTGCGACACTTTTAGCATACTAATAGCTGAAAAATATTGTCTCTTATTTTATAGCAGTATTTATACTGTCACTCGTGTGCGTGTCTGCCTCTGGTGAAAACGTTGAGCGAATGAGCAGTAGAAATAAATGAAAAATAATACGAATGATATGGAATAGCGTCATAATTATAAAGTTTCTTTTTATACTGGAACAGTTTTAATAATTTCAATATCTCCGATTTTAAAAGTATTTAAATTGATGGTAGAAATTTTATTATAAATATACATATTTATAAAATGTAGCTTTTTTGATTTAAGAATACTCTAATTTTACATAGTCACATGAGTTTTAAATCATCATGGTGAAATTGTAAAATGAAAAGTGAATATAGGTAGTTGAATTTCTGAATCAGTTGTTGAATGGTATGGTTATTTTTGACATGAAAATTTTGTTGAAAAGTAAGAGAAAGGAAGGAAGAGAGTGAGAGCGAGAGAGGCGGAGACACGCTTAGTCCCTTACGATAAATAAGTATAGAAAAAAATTAGAAAGTACGCGCGGCATAGTAAAAGAGAGTATATACGAAAGTAAGAAAGAAAGAGATTTTGGTGGTAGGTAAGTGTGTGGGGTTGCTGCATGAGGTGCATTGTTGTGTTTCAGTGCTCGCCTCCATGCCAGGTCTGACGCTCAACTCCCTGAACACGCCGTCGGCGAAGAAGCTCTTCACCTGCCAGCTGTGTGGCAAGGTGCTTTGCAGCAAAGCATCCCTCAAGCGCCACGTGGCCGACAAGCACGCCGAACGACAGGAGGAGTACCGATGCGTCATCTGCGAACGGGTCTACTGCTCGCGAAACTCCCTGATGACCCATATCTATACCTATCATAAGAGCAGGCCCGGCGACATTGACATTAAGTTCTTTTGAAGGTTTAGATAAGGTAGGGCGCCATTCTCAACTCAACTCAACTCAACTCAACAACCAAACAACACAATATTAAACCAAACCCACAAAAAACCCTCTTTTATTCTCTTTTATCACCAATTTATTAACAATTCATCGACAACTCTTTTTCAAATCTCTTTCTCTTTTATCCTTTTTTATTGAAATTAGCTTTAGTTTTTTACCTTTTACTATACGGGCTTTTTTCCTACTAAGAACATATTTAATACCAAGGGACAAAACTATTGGTTTGACCCATCGAAGCGACCTTGGGACTTCCGTTTACTAATCAAACTCTTTTTACATATATCTTTACTTCATTTTCTTTTTAGCTAGCTTTATTCTATTATTCTTGTTTTATTTCTCTTATTATACCTGGTATAATTGTTAAGACTTTTTATTAATCTTACTGTTAACATTTAATGTTTTGGGTACATTTTTTATGGGATCTGCATGTAGCGCGAAATGTTATTTCTTTTATCATCACTATATTTAACTTTTTTATTTTTAATTCACACTTACTATTTACTTTCTCAAATTCAAACACACTAAATTTTTCATGTTCTCTTTGAATTTTTTCATACAACAGTTTTTTAAAAGAAAATTTTTGTCAATTTAAATGATTAAATTCAAAAAATTTAAAAATATTTTCTTGTCATGTTTAGTTTTTATAAATTTATCAAATGAAAATAAACAACAATTTGATAACATTTTTATTCAGCTATTCGTAAGTGTAATAAAAACATTTTTTACAAACATCACATCTTAAAAAAAAAAGTAAGATTTCGAAATTTAGAAAAAATGTTTGTTGAAGAGAAAAAATATTAAATTTCGTAATTTTACGATTTAGCACGATTAGATAACATCTTAACCTTAACCATCCAAAATCTTTTCTAAGGCTCGAATTTATTTCTACTCCCCTACGTCCCTAAAACGCCTGTCGGTTTATCGGGGTCATTGAACCGTCTCTTCCTGTCTGTCAAATTCTCTTGGCCGAAGTTTGACCGCAGCGTATCACTCGAGAACGAACTGCGCCGATTATTGCTAAACACAATTTCGTTTGGAGTTCCATATTTATTCTTGACAGCAAAATGAATTTTCCCTTTTCCTTTAATCATAATGTGAAGATCACAAAAGTTCCCTCGCTTTCCCTGGATCTGAAGAAGAAAACTTTTTCCTAGTCGTTCTCGAGTTCGGTGGGCTTGGCGAATCCATATTGCACGATAATGCGAAATAACACGTCGGCTCGAAAGATCGCAAAAAAAGCTTCAGGTTTCCACTAATCCAGGACTATTCCCCCCCTTTTTTTTCTTTTATTTTACAAGTTACTAACTCCCTCCTTTATTCCTGTTTCATTACGTTTGCTTATGTGTTTGTTTATTTTGTAGTCGATTATCTGTGTTTGCTTTTGTAATGTTTCTCTTTAAATTGGCTTTTGATGTTCGCTGTTGTGTGCATGCTGAGTATTAATATGAGTATTATTGTAATACCTTAGTACTATTTTTTACAGATCGATTCCCAATTAAATTTGTATATTCTTTTTTTATTATCCTTGCTCGAGACTTAACTACACACGTAAATATTTAAAAAAAATATGTACAATTGTTTGATCCTGAATATTTATTTTTGTGAGAATAATTTATAAATATTGCTACAATCTTTTAACGGTAATCCTTTAATGCATGCTACTATTTTCGGTTTAAAAAATGGTCTTCATATTTATTGGAGTCTAATGTGTGGAGTTCGTATTAATCCTATTATAAAGTGATTCACTAACCGACTATTAACCTCTTATTTTTCTTTTTTTGCGCTTAAATAATTAAGATTTGAATAGAGGTTGCTTCGATGGGATTTTTTGAAGTAATGACAGATCAATGATACTAGAATTACTATTTACAATAATTTATTCTTTTTTAATTTAATCCTCCAAAACGAAGATCTAATACTGTAAAATAACTTTTTTTTAGTAGATTACTCAATCTTGATTACGATTTGATTTCTCTTTATTTTTATAAACGATAATTACGTATTATTCTATCGCTATAAGAATATTTATTCATAATAATTTCGTTTTAGAGGATTAATTAAACCAAATGATCTAATTCTCCTAATAATCTTGTTTATTAACATTTAATTATATTTTCGATCGTATCTTTCATTCGAATTATTAATACGTTTATAAAGATAGATGTGCATTATTGCTATATATCATACTTTTAAAAATCATTGTCCTATATTTGCTAATCGGCATTAGATTTTAATTGCATTAATTTCAAATAATTA